>JANIPN010101607.1:0-58343 GCA_027478595.1 Erythroxylum anguifugum
ACGCGGTTCCAGGGCACTCGATCCACTGGTAATGCGAGCCCACCAATCCAATGCTTGGAATTCAGGGAGGGCCTCCGGAGCAGATCCAGCGGGACGGAGACTTGTCAAGCTACAGCGGCGTGAAAAGTTCCGTGTTGAGCTTGCCTGTTATCATACAGTTTTGATCAGCAGCTAGGTACCTAGGTGTGAATACGACGAGCCTGCTTCGCCAGTCACCTCGGGAAACGACCCGTGACGAAGTCTGGTCTGCGGCTTCAAGCTGCGAGATGGTAGATGCCATTGATGAGGGGCCAAGAGATTGCAGAGTAGCTTGAAATTAGAATAAGCTGTCATCGCTTCCTCGTCAGCACCATGATTCGTGGCTCGGACTTGGACGGCAGCTGCTGTTTACTGGCGAACGCGGCTCAATGACACGAGGCTTGCTTGATCTTGCGCTCGATCCTCGTGTCCTGATTTGAGCAGCCGACTAGGCAACAACAAAAGCGGTGAATACCTAGGTGTGCCTCATTGTCAAAATGCTTCAATGCCGCGATGACGACTTTGGGGTTGTAATTCACATCTGGCAATTTTTACGGTCTCATGCTACAGCGCAAATGCCTGGGTCTGTTCGATCTCGGAGCCCGTCTCCGTCTTCTACAAACGGCTGAGACTTGGCCACTGGCAGTGCCTCAAAAGAATCTCCGTGTGCTCACGCTGCTTACTCGGATACTCAACCGGGTACTAGGTAATCAGTGTCCTTCCATACAAGTATATCGAAGGAAAGTGTTGCTATAAAAACAGTAGGTCGTGCTATGCATAGTATATTGATTATAATTGGTTTTGGATTACAGCCTTCAATTGCAAAAGTAATAAGTTAAACTTCTGGTTTTGGCTTGAAAAAAAAACACTCTAAATAAAATGAGTCTATTTACATAGTCACGTACCTAACCATATACTTACCTATGTACTCACGTCTTCACATGACTGTTTGTATAATTGTCCAGGCCTTCGAAACAAGTCGTCTCCTGCACACATCTGGGTACACTCAAGCCCGCCAAACTTCACCACAGTCAGCTTCCGGGCACAAACCAACCCGAGCCTTGTTAGTGGCTGATATTTACCCGCGAGAACAGGCGTGGACGCGACGGATTTGGATCTGGGCTGGTCATAGCTCTTTCCTGTCATGCAATCAAAACACTCCTCAAGCGGCATCAATCTGGTATCTGACAGCTTCTTCCACGTGTGGCTATTGCAAATTTCGGAGAATATTGACTGACTTCCTCCACTGATTACGGTATATATCTCCTTCCTGTCAAGTCTCAAGAACTTGCACTTGTTCTAGAGTGCATCGCGCTTCTCATTTCGACCGATTAGGAGGTCAGCTGCGCTTTCTGCGATGCCGTACAGCGGCGCCTGGAGATGAGCACTGATGGGGACCGGTATGATGCCAGCATCGACCACGCGAAGACGCTTTATGCCCTTGACTCGACAGTGACTGTCGGTGACTGCGCCCATTGCCGTTGTGCCGGCCAAGTGGTTGAAGGTGGTCGAAAATGCCCTGAGCCTGGCGTCCAAATCAGCATCTGGTGAAGTTGAACTTAACCTACCGAGCGAAGAGTCCGGAGGATGCTCGCCGGCGAGGAAGCTTTGGCCGGCCGGAGACTCTGCCACCTTGAACGCTGTCCTCAAAGCCGCTCGCATGATAGCCCTGTCATGTTCAGTTGAGAAGTAAGCAGGATCTACGTTTGGCGGTGTTTCGGGGTTCAAGTCCTGCAGCGTGACTTCACCAAGCGATGAAGGCGAGACGCAGCAGAGAGAGATGCCGTAGAAGCTGCCGTCGATGGGCAAAGGTTCCATGCCAGGTACTGGCGGTCCGGGCTGTGATGCTGTCAATTAGTGAGTGAGCCTTCTGATGGAGCAGTCATCCATGCTAGCTTACCGCATATGAACATGAGAGTTCGTAGTCACATCTCGGGCCAGACCGAAAATCTGTGCCGTCCGATTCGGCAGCTTTCCGGAGATTCTCATCAGGAGCCGTTCCAAAGGACAAGAAATCTATTGGTGCACCCTTGAAGAATCCAGGGCTGTTGAATCCAGCCGAACCCACGGCATAGCCTTTCTCAGGATTCTTCAGTCGAAAAGTCAGGTGCAGAGCGCCGTGATCCGTGAGGTTCTTCCCAACAGGCAGGTCGGCAACCAGAGGAATTCCATGCTTTTCAAGTTCCGACCTTGGGCCAATACCTGACAACATCAATACCTGCGGCGTCCTCGCTGCACCACAGGAGAGTACGACCTCCTTGTCCGCGAAGATCTTGTCTCCATTGACCAGCTCAACGCCTTTGGCAACGTCAGAGTCGAGAATCACTTTGGCGACATGAGAGCTAGGAAGGATATCAACACCCTCTAGATTATAGTCCTTTGGGGCAAAGTGCCTCGTTCCATCTTGCCAAGACTCGACGAGGCGTGCAATCCCGTTCGGATTGCCAGAGTTCATATCGGGATTCCATTCCATGCCTGAGTGTAGGAGTGCCTCTCGTGTCTGCTGCTCCAAAGGATATCCTCTTGGTCCCGTGCAGACCTTGATCGGTCCTTGAAAACCGTGCTGCTCGGGCAAAGTCGTGTCGCAGTAGGTCTCCGACTTTTGAAAGTACGGCAGGAGTTCGTCGTATGACCAGCGCGTGTCGTCCACGAGTTGAGCCCACCTTTCATAGTCGGCTCGATGGCCTCGAGTCCATGCGGCATAATTGACGGACGAGCCTCCACCGAGCATATGGCCGGCCTGCACGCCTATAGAGCGCCCATTGAGGGCTTCCTGGCTCGTCGTCGAGTATTGGTACAGCAGGTCAGGGTTCGTGAAGGCCATGGTGAAAGCACCCGTCGAGGCAAGGACAGCCGGGTTAGAGATCTCGGCCAGTCCGGGACCACTCTCGATCAGAATGACTGAAAAGCCAGCCTGCTTGAGACGAGATGCCACGACGCATCCACACAGCCCACCGCCTGCCACCACAAAATCCGCCTGCTTTCCCGCCATAGAGAAAAAGTGGGAAAATAGCAAAAGCCGTTTCGATTCAAGTCAAGAAGGTGTTTGGCAGACAATAGAGACTTCAGGCAGCTACTAGAGGGCGTTTCAGTGCCTTAATATAATCGAAGCCGCTCGATTTGCAGCATTTCTCATTGTATGAAGTCAGAAGGACTATGCCCACGTTGCGGAAGCGGAGGAGAGGTGTGGTACCTATCGAGGGCATACAACGAGAAGTAAGCAGTGAGCGAGAGCGTGAGTTTCGTTGCAGAACTTCCAAAAATCACACAAGTCATCACTACCTTGGCTGCAAAGGCAAGCAAAAGGCATGGGACAGTCTGTCAGTGCTGGTGGATCATCTCGAAAACGCAAGTAGCGAAGTTCGCTAGCGCCGAGCCTAATGACGGATGTAACGACAGCTCCTTCGATAGAAAGCATGTCAACAACCATCTTCGCCAAAGGCGCGGTGCGAAAAGGCTGTGCGCCATGCTGGATGGAGCTCACGGTCGGGAAACGGCCCGTGAATCCCCCATCTTTTGTGCTCACGGCGCGGTTTGAGCGCCTTGAATTTTTACTGGAAATGGTACAGGACGCCTTAACTTGCCCCTTTTTAGTAAAATTTCTGCGTTGAGTTGGGGCCTGGATTGCTTTGCATATGTCATGGACTCGACCTCACTGAATGGCGTATGTCATAGTAAGCAGTGCAGGGAGTAAGATGGCAAAGCTAGCGTTAAGAGTCGTAAGGCTAAGGACAGTGGCTGCAAGGCTGAGACTGATGGACAAAGATTGGCTGAGAAGGTCCCTCAACAGGTCAGATTTCAGGTACCTACCTGGGAACCTACCTAGTTGGGCAGGTATGTAAGCCAGCCTACCTATGCACCCGATGCTCCCCACCATCTTTCACCACGCAGAGCTTCTGCATTGCTAGTGGACATGTTCTCAGCATCGTGATGGCTCACAGGGAGAATTGTACACGATTCGATTGCGTTAGAGGGAGTGACTGCTTGTGATACTTGGAAACTGGTCATTGAGTTGATTTCCTTCCAAGTTATGATTTATCTATGTTTTGCTATTGTGATGCTCTCAAAGAGCAGCAGACGCTGCAGATTTTACACATGTCAAAATCTCAAACAACGTCGTCTGAGGACATGTTGGAAACTGATTCGGTCTTGGATGCTGGTTGGCGGGAGCTGCAGCTCTGTTTCTTCCGACTGGCTTCTAGCATGACGGCTCAAGATGCTGCTCGTGTCTATTGCTGCCTCTACCATTGCTACCGATCTCAAATTTTCTCGATGCGACAACGCGTATTCATCTCGTACCCAGCCATGGAAAATCAAACTTCCAACTCTGTCCTGCACTGCTTTCTGACGATGGCGGCGTTGGCGATCGCAAGCCTGACGCCAAATTTCATCGGGGAAAACGAATTCTGGCAGCTTCATCGCTTTGCTATTTCTCCAGTACTCATCCACATATAGACAATTTGTCTTACCATATGAGTATTTGCTGTGCTTTGATAGTACATGGGCGCCTCATGGCGGATCAACTTGCGATAAAAGAATGCAGTGGACCAGTTCACCGTCTGATAGGATGCTTGCGTGTCTGGAGCTCCAAGGTTCCTTGTTCTATGGCGTGGCTTGTTTGGGGTGACGATTTGCCTGTCAATGTCCACGATTGTGCCTCGAGCATGGTGGACCCTGTCAAGGGCGACAAGATGTAGAACCAACAACGTCGACCGGTGGGCTGCCCCAACCCTCCACAGAGGAGCACCTAGCGATATCAGGAGAGTCAATTGGAAACTCCTTCATGATGTAGGAAAGTCCTAGATAGGTAATCTGTAAGAGCGATCTGTCGTTACAGGCGCTTGTGGCACCATCGCCGATCCCCATGCGCCTTCAATGATAGGGAAGGGTTGCGAGTTGGTGCGTTCGAATTGACAGCCCTGGTCTTACCGTCGATGCTATCGAGCCTCATCAGCTTTCTCTCACTGCCATTATTCTCGCACGCCCCGGTAAGCTGATACCAAGAGATGCCAGCGGTTATACATATAATTTGGATCATGCTCAGTACCATCGTCGAAGCTCAAAGGAGTTCCAAAAGAAAGTATCTGCTAGACTCTTGATTCCCGATTGAGCCCGGCAAAAGTGGTCAAGTACATGCGCAATGACATCGAGGCATCATTATTCCAGGCTGCCCACCCATTCTCTCTGGTGGGGCGCCCACCTGCGCATAAATCGAGGCTGACTGCCAGACACGGTCGCTTGCATTCCCAAGACCCCCTGCATTCCATTTTGCCAGAGTCGGACTGTACACTGTAGATGAACTGTTGCAGGATTACTGTTTCAACTTGTCCCTCGTCATTGTGCTTCTGGTCTTCTTCCGCTTCTGTTCCGTAGGCGTTGATGGCGTCAATGATAGGCCAGAAGCCTTGCAGTATTTTCTTGATCTCAAGACATAAGAGCAGTGGTCTCTCGTTTCGATTTTTGATACTCACTCCAGCTTTGCAGTTTCTGATGTTTTCATGCACAGCTGCTGTGTGCATATCCGACCTGCTTTTCTGCGTTTGCTGGCCGAACCTGGTGACAAATGAAGATGCGATTTGCACGTGCAGACAGGCATGGCCTTGAAGCAGCGTTGGCAGAGCTCGATGCTCTGCTGAGATCCCCGCACTGTCGTTAGCTGCAAAGCACAACCTCGACATGGCCTCAGCTAGGGCAAATTTTCGCCGGTCGCAAAGCTCCAATATTGGTGCATCTTCACACAGCAATTTGCTGTTCACTTGAAACTACAATTGCGGGTTCACCTTAAGATTCTTGAGCCCCGGCCGTCGTCCACTCAGTTCATCCCCTCCGCCGTCAACAGACTTCACCAACTGGACAGAGAGAGCTTAGCTGCCCGATTGCCCACTATTCAGCGTCTGATCGAGCCATCGTCCCCCAACAGCCCAGCCGGCCAGTGGGCCTCCCGTCGAGCTCCCCGCCGAACTCTCCGTTGAAGGCCCCGCGTGTCAGCATCCTACCGAAACTTTCTGTTGAGGATGCCTACAGGCTCGAAAGTATTCGCCTTCGACCCATGTCAATTCTATACGAAACGCGATGAGCACGTGACATATCATGGTCTGCCTACATCTACTGACTAGGCCACGACTTCTATAGAATGGAGTACATGTACCTGGTGTCAGGCACTAGCTGACTATATCACGGATCGGCTATCGATGACCCAGCCAGAATCGGCACTGCACGATGACCACCGGCCTGATATCAGATCGGCAAAGAGAAAAAGATCTGACGTCGACCGCGGAAGAGGCGGGGGCCGGAACAGGCACGGTGGAGCCAGCCGAGCCAACCGCAGTCGTTACCAGCTCGACTATCGAGAGCGTTTCCACTGGCCCTGCGTGCTTAATCGCCCGCTTTTACCAGATCAACCATAGGCAATTGCCATTAATGGATTAGTTGAACCTTGATTGGAGGCTTGCTGAAGCTATGACGGGGCCAGCTTTGGATAAAATATCAACCTGTCCCACGCTTCTTGCTGGGCTTTTGCTGCTCTCTCGAGGCACACTGACAAAGACCCAGCCGTCCTGAGCCAGAGCTTTTTTTTTTTTGAGTTGCAGCTTGTGTATTCGCCAGGAGGCTATTTGTTTCGTCGAAATGTCGCGATATGTCTTTCTTGTTCAATTGATGGCGCTTTTGGGTCTTTGGGCCGGTGATTCGCAGGCCAGAATTGGAGTTCCAGGTCAGGCGAGAGGCGTTGCACCTGAGGCACGTGCACCAACTGGCATCGCTCCTCAAGTCTTTATCATCAGCATGGTGAGTGTTCGTTTTCCTTCAATGAGATTCCTTCTCCCGAGTGCATTGTCTATGGATGCGGATTCAATCAGAAACAGTTCTCATCGAGTGCGATTGATGACCCAACTCTGTGCTGACATGCTTCTCCTAGTTCTCACCCGAGGCCAACGTGTGGTATGGAATTGACAATTTCAATCTCTTCGCCAACAACGTGACTGTGCCGGGCTTCTCGACTCGCTTCCCTGACGCACACTGTCTGCCCGACTACACCGTCTGCCAGCTCGTGACCGACGAGGGCGAGATCAATGCGGCGGCGACCATCACGGCTCTCATGTTCTCTCCAGTCTTTGACCTGCGCAAGACATACTTTCTGATTGCCGGCATCGTCGGCGTGAACCCGCAAGTGTCCACTCTGGCAGCCGTCACCTTTGCCCGGTACGAGGTGCAGTGTGCGCTGCAGTACGAGTTTGACACGCGCGATATACCGAGCAACTTCTCGACCGGCTACATTCCGCAAGGATCATTTGTGCCGGGACAGTACCCGAAGAGCATCTACGGTACCGAAGTCTTCGAGCTAAACGCGGCGCTGCGTGACAGCGCCATGGGACTGGTGCGTGCAGCCAACGTCAGCCTGGTAGACAACGACGAGTCGAGGCAGTACCGCGCCCGCTACGTGGCTGGCGGCCCAGACTACGTCAACGCGACGCTCCCTCCGTCGGTCATGGCGTGCGACGGCGTCACTTCCGACACGTACTTCAGCGGCATCCACCTCAACCAGGCTTTCGCCAACTACACCCGGCTGGTCACCAACGGCACGGGCGTCTACTGCGGCTCCGGACAGGAGGACAGCGCGACGTTCGAGGCCATGGTGCGCGGCGCAAAGGCCGGGAAGATGGACTTTGGGCGCGTGATTGCGATGCGGACGGCGTCGGACTTTACAATGGCGTCACCCGGCATGTCGGACTACCAGAATCTGAAGTTCAAGCCGAAGGCAGCTTTCAACGCAGCGGTTGCCAACATTCGGGTCGCAGGCATGCCGATCGTCCAGGGAATTCTCAACGGCTGGCAGAAGACGTATGAGAGCGGAATTGCGCCAGCAAATTATATCGGGGACATTCTTAACTCGCTGAACAGCTCGATACCGCAAGATTTCGGGCCTACGATGCCGGCTGCCAAGCGCAGCGAGGATCAGGCTGGCAGTCCTCTGGGATACAGGGCGATGGGCGCTCGGAGGAGCGCGACGAGGCAGGAGCGGCTGCCTCGCATGCAGATTGTGTACTGAACATAGAGGCGGGAAGAGGACTGGTAGGGAGAAACGGCGTGATGGCGGAGACTGTGCTTTCATGACTGATGCAGCATTAGATGCTCGTGCCATTGGCCTTGCACAGGAATTCTTACGAGACTGAGTCCGTGATGAGCAATCTGGCACAGTAAAACGATCCATAGACATTATGACAGTGTTTTCTAGGCCCATCACCAAGCGGAATAAGATGTCAGCGAGTCGGCTGTGAATCGTCTGAACCGCAATTCACCAAAGTGAAAGCTGAACTCGGCTACATGATCACAGTAGGTTGAATTTCATATCAGCTTTACGATAGACAATATAAAAGGACGAATAGATCTAACGAATGGATCTAACGAATGGTCAGAAACAGTTCGAGCTGTCTTTCCCATCAGTCTCGAGATACGTGCTAGAATAATTGGTTACAGTATCGTGTGCTAGCATCATATCCTAACTCCCAGGTTACTTAGAATTGAGTCCAGTCACGTACGCGTTCCAAGACACTCCACGACGCAAAGATATCATATCTCCCATTGACTGTGACACATACCGAGCTGAGTGTCCAGCCATATCCTACGAATACCAGTGAAACTAAACCCATTCAATTTACCTCTTCTTCATGACATTCACAGTGTTCTTGAGTATACCCAATGATCTGAACACCAAATCTCTGATAAAATATATCCTGCCCGGATACCCAGGTACATTGCTCTCCATACCAACTACCTATCCAAGTAGGTACCTCAGTACCTCAGCATTCAGCAGCAAGATTACCCGGCGTCCACCCATCTACCCACCTCCAGATCGAACAAGCCACCAAGCCCGGAGCCATCACAGGACGCCAGAGCTACCAACTAGGTAACTAACCTCACTAACTCAACCTCCCCCCTTCTAATCCCACTACTAACTCCAACCGAACCGAACCGGACCGGAACTAGTAAACGAACCAAAGCACGGAAAGCACACACCTCACACCAGCTGGGTACCCGCACGCAGGTCTGCACGAAAGAGCTGACTGAAATCATGACGTCTTTGACTTTTTTTGCCTGCCTGCCTGCCTCCCTCTTTGGTATTTTGGTAGGTGAGGAGGATTGTAGGCGAGGCGGTTCTTTTTGTGGTGTCACGAATTTTCATCACCTATCTGGATGCCTGGGATTATGCTAAGGGTACCTATTGACTTGGGTACTCAAGTATGTGCAGAAGAGTACTTGCCATAATGTATACCTGATGAAAGATATGGTGATGCGATGCTGTGAAATGATACTGGGAGATACGTGATTGATGGTTGGTATACAACTGCCCAGACACCTGTCTTACCAAAGACATGTATACTACACCTTCGACATAGACTCCTCAGGCAAGCTTTAGCTCAACCATCTGTACCTCCCATGTTCCCATCCTTGATCCCCCACCATTACGCAAAACTCTGCAGAACAACGTTCCTTGGTCCCTTGGAGCCTCAAATATTCCCTTCCGCTTCTTCACCTCCCTCTCCTTCCGCCTGAACTTGAGCTACCATACCCTACCCTGGCCTGACATTTTCTGCAGGCAGGCCACCCTTCCACCCTAAGTTAAGGCGCTAGCCCAGCTCTCTTCAGAGTAAAGCGTCTTATATCTCTTCGGACCATCCTTTCTTCCACCGACTTTGTTTTCTTCACGCCGTTCTTTCCAAAATCTAGTCAGTCAGAGTTGCCTTCTGTCCTCCTACATTCTCTGAGATCTTTGCACGCGATACATCGTTCCACTAGCACATGCTTTCACGCATATACGGACCCGATTCTTGGATCTCACGACTCGGATTATTCTCTCCGAATTCACGGCTGGATACCTAATCCATTGAGCGATTGGACACTTGAGAATCAAGGGAAGTGATACCGTCGACGTTCTAATCCAAAGACCGGACGATACATACGATAGATCACCCCGACGCACGTCCTGACCAAAATACTTGCCACTATCGCCACCAACCATGTCCACGGACTATGGAAACGGCTATCCCGGCTACGTCGACCCGGACTTTCCCAATCCCATGGGCGATGGCGACGCTTCCATCGTCGTGAGTTTCTTCCCAACCTTTTCACCTCCGTTGTTTTTCTCATCCTTCTCACAAGATCACACTGTCCGTCACACCGAATTGGCTAACTCCATCTCCCTCCGCCAGATTTACGGGTACACCCCGTCCCTCGCCCTCGGCATCCTAGGCGCCATACTCTTCGCGCTCGCGCTCCTCGCGCACCTCTTCCTCACCCTGACCCACAAAGGAAAGGCCTGGTTCGGCGTGCCCATCATGGTCGGCTGCGCCTTCGAGATCGTCGGGTACATCATGCGCAGCCTGTCCGCCCGGCTGGACCCGTACCTGGTCAGCTACTACGTGGTGCAGTACTTCTTCATCGTCGTGGCGCCCGTGCTCTTCTCCGCCGCCGTCTACGGCGTCATCTCGTCGCTGATCCGCCAGCTCGGGCGGCAGTACAGCCCATTGATAAGCCCGCGCGCCATCCTGGCCATTTTTGTGACGGCCGACGTCGTGTCGACCGTGATCCAGGTCGTCGGCGCCGCCCTCATCGGCGTCTCGGAGAGTAATCGCAAAGACCCCACGACGGCGAATAACATCCTGCTCGCAGGCTTGGCGATTCAGGTGGTAAGCTTTTTCGTGTTTCTAGTGCTGTTGGGTGCGTTTTTCTGGAGGGCCAGGAGGTGGTTGGCGACGGGGAGAATGGGGGATGCGACGGAGGCGAAGGAGACGACGAGGAGGCAGGCGTGGTATGCTGCGGGCTTTGTGGTGGCCACGCTGCTCATTTATCTGAGGACGACGTACCGGCTGGCGGAGACGTCAAAGGGCCTTTTTAGCGATCTGCAGACCAGGGAGGTGTACTTTGGCACGCTCGAGTTCATGCCGGTCATTTTGGCCGTCTGGGTGCTGTCGGTGGTCCATCCTGGCCGCTGGGTCGGGAAATGACAGAAGTTATTACCAGTTCTGGACTTTTTTCTTCTTTTTTTCTTGTTCTTTCCCGTGTGTCGAACTGTCCTGTTCATTTGATCCATTTCCGCAGCCTCGAATGACTTTGTGGACCAGTGATGGTCAAGAGTAGAGATTTGTGCTGTCGCCTCGCAAGTCTCATCAGAATCCTTCCTGCCAGGCCTTGAATGCCAGCACAGCCATCGTCAGGCCCGTAGCCGTAAGCCAGTACGGATCGTATTCGTGGCCAAGTGCTTTACCTGGAGCCTGTCGTTCAGCAAAATCGACCTGGCCATTGCTCAGACCCTCAGCTGTCCGGGAGTACAGCGCGTTCGGGATCTGGAGATGGTCCACTCCCGATACCTGCAAGAGGCTTGCAGCGAGAGCGGACGACTTTTCGCCAGCTGAGATGCGCTCTTCAACCCACGGCAGATCTTGCCTGTCGCTTGCAGAGGCATCACTGCCCTCTGCTGAAGGCGTTTCCCAGCTCCACTCATCCGACAGCCACTGCAATGTTCCCTCTGCTAGTCCCTGGCACTGCTTCTGGAGCACACTCGTAAGCCAAGGATGCGGCATCCCCGTCTTCGCAGCCGCAACCGCAAGACCGAGATGCGCAAACAAAGCGCAGGTATACGAGCTAAAAGGGACATCGTCTCCACTGCTCGCTCCCGAGGCTTCATGCCGCACCGCGTGCAGAGACAAAGCCGTCGCCACGAGCTCCCTCAGCTTCTTGTGCGTGTCAATCACCGCCGAAGTCGAGTTTTCTCGCGGCGCCTTGTCCACAGGATGCAGGTTTAGGATGTCATCGTCCGTCAGCGGGTATGCCTGCGAGCTCAGCGGGTCAGCTGCAGCCTTCTTCTTCTTTGGCACCTCGGCGAGCGAGCCGGCCAGAGCTGAGAGCTGGTTCGAGGTAACGTCCAGCTGCGCGGCGTCTGCCTTTTCCATCTCTTGTCTGCGCTGGTTGACGGGGAGGATCCACGACGAGGGAAAGGGGAGCGATTTGCTGAACGCCGGTCGGGTTGTCGAGGTGTAGTTTTCGGAGGATGTGTAGAAGAGGAGAGAGATGAGAGGAGAGAGGTGGCTCTGGATGTGATTTGTGAGTCTGTTGACTAGAAGTTAGTGATTGGGTAAAGAGCTCAGGTGGATTGGTACGCACAACCAGTCCTGGTCGCTGCCCGAGGCATCCTGGGTCGTGCCTGCTCGCTGCTGGATGTACTCGACTATAGAAAGAAAGCCGTGGATCTGGCGCTCGCCGTCCCAGAGGGCTGGCAGGTGTCGCCAGTCGCCTGCGCCGCCGTTGCCAACTGCGTGGACATCGGCGACGACCTGCCAGTCTCCACGAGGCACCGCGCGCTTCAGGTACGTGACCGCTGCGAGGCACTGCGGATCGATTGAGGGCAGGCCGAACGCTGGCGGGACGATGTAGAGCGTGAGCATGGCTTTGCTCTTGCCTGTACACGACGCTGTATTCAAGAAAGAATCTGATATGTTATCTAGATAGAGCAAAGACGTCCGATCGCTAGGTCTATCGACGCAAGCAATTGCAGCGCGAAATAATTCCTAGGAGAAGCTTCGGAGCTTGCATCATTCGGAGAAGATTCCGACTGGCTCAGCCAATAGAGGATCAGATTACCAGGCCCCTTGTTCGCTCCAAAGCTCTCTATGACTTCCTTGACGCAAGTGTGCTTCTGGTAATGTTTAATAGTCTACTCTTATTGAGGAACGATCAAAAAAAGAAGACAACTCGCGTGTAAGTGAGACTTCATATTCTGTTGATTCATGTACTAAAGAATGGACCGACGCCATGTTGAATGCCGTCTCGCGTTGCTATTAGCACCTCTACAACGGTGCAGCATGTTGAATCAGCTCACACCTTCCAAGCCACCCGTATCACACTGTCCTCTCAATACCCCGACTCCCGCTCAGAGCAATACTTCGCAACCTCCTTCTGCAGCTTCTCCTTCTGCTCCCTCACATTGTCCATGATGCCTCTGACGAGCTCAAAGTCGTCCTGCGTCATGGACGCCGCGGCGCCTCCGCCGGTCCACACGCCCTCCTCCAGGATAGCCCAGACGCCAGAGCCCTTGGCCACGTCCTCCATCAGGTCCATGACGGCGCTGAGCTGGTTCGGAAGCCAGGTGATGATGGGACTGCCGCCCGTCGCCGTCGGGTGCGTCGTGTGCTTCAGGATGTACTCGCGCGCAAACATCCAGTGTCGCCAGCGGAAGCTCCGGACGTGGTCGAGCACGCGAAGGTAGAGGACCACAAGACCGAGATTTCCGGAGTGGACTACGTGGTCGCGCACGCCCACCTCGGCGGCCTTCTCACGGACAAAGGTCAGAAACTCGCGGTGTGGCTTCGGCCTGTACTGGCGGAAGTTGATCAGAATGTCCGTCAGCGGGTTCTGTGGCATTGGGATCTGGCACAGGTGGTCGAGCAGGGGGATGATGGCGTCGTTGGCGCCGGACTCGCCGCGGAAGAACTGTGGCTTGTCGTCGTACTGGCCCTCGTAGACGACGCCGTTGGGGAACATGGACTGCGAGGTGATGCCGTAGATAAAAGTGCGGTAGGTCATGTAGTCCTTGGGTCGCGAGTTGGACCACATGCGCTCCATGCTGGCCTCGATGGCAGCCATTGCATCGAGGATCTGGTGGAAGCTGGTCTTGCAGTCCTGGATGATGGCGTCGTCTCCCCTTTCCGCGTGGACGGACCTCTCAATGGCGGACAAGAGCTTGACAGACCCATCGATCAGGCCGCCGGTCCTTGCGACCATGTGGATGTGGGTCAGGATGAAGCCTGCCTCGGACGACAGCGGGTCGAGACCTTTCTCAAAGGCACGAATCAGACGCAAGTTGGCGTAGTCGTCATGACCCTTGGACGCATCGACGAGGTAGTAGTTGTAGAGGGCGTACGATGCGGCGTAGGACATGAACGCGGGAATGTCAAGGCTGGCTTCGTCAGCTATCGTTCTGTTTTGGTAGGGCCGCCAAACTCTCACATCTCAGCACACTTGACCAGTGGTCCTGCAATGCACTTGGGCAGGACCTGGCGGCCGAGCCCGTATCCGTCGTACTTGTTCTTGCTGTACACCTCCCAGCACGGCTCAAGCAGGTACGAGGATGCCACGAAGCTGTAGTCGCGAAAGGCAGCCGTGATGGCAGGCATGTCCATCACGTCCGTGCCTGTCACTTTGAGATTGTCAATCTCGTCAGTCAGGTCCGGGAGCCTGCCCGAGTCGATCAGGGGCCCAAGCTTGAATTCGGCGAGCAGACCAGGGCTGCCATCCTCCTTCTGAATGGGCATGTCATCAAGGATCTCGCTCAAGATGTCGAACGCCGGAGGCAGTCTCTTCAGAGGAAGGCCGGAGGGCAAGTAGCCCTTCTCCGACGTGATGGTGAACGGTTCCGCCCCTGGCTGCTGCGGGACATGGGTGGGATAGGGAACAACCCTAGGGGAAGTGATGGTCATGGTGGCGACACAGCACAATACAAAAGGTTTTGTTTCTCAGTGGTGAAGACACAATGATTGACTCACTATCACTGCAGCTTTTCAATCACATTCAGACTCACATGAGCGACCTCAGCGCCTATATAGACCGTGGCCGGAATGCTTCCGGCCTCAGTGGGGTGGCCCCCAGTGCCCGCTAGCGGAGTCATCTCAAGTGACATACAACGCCAAGACCACGAACGTGCTCAACCTCCAAGAGCAAGTCTTCCGAGAACATCATCATTCGCATCCACTAGCCTGAAAGGGCAAGTCATGGCTAAAAGCAGGTTCATATATGGGTACCTGCAGAAACACAAAAAAAGGTTCAGCCGCAGAAAGCTTGACTTGTCTGAGGTAATCGAATTTGGCAGAAAGAGAAACACAGATGGACGCGTGCTTCCACGACAGTGCAGCTCTTGTCTTTGTCAAGGTGAAAGCATCTTAGGAGTTGACAGCCGACTGTCAAAGAAGTAGACGGAGCTACACAACGTCAGAATGATGAGTGGCACGAGAGGAGGGGAATGAACACATCAAGAGGGCGATTGATTGAAACTGGGTACCTAGATGGTCAGCTGACCGCGACCGATGTGACGGATTTGTAGGGCTTTAAATCCGCCTGCGGAGTGACTTGGACCGATTGACCAAAGAGAGCTCTCGAAGGCTTAAAGATTTGTCGCGGACACAATGTCCAAAAAGCATTCGCCTACATTACTTCATTCGTGTGAAACTCGCAAAGAAATTTCCGTGTGATTATTCATCAAAGTGTTTCAAGTCAACTGACAGTTTCCGAGTTTTATCATGAAAAAAAATAAATATAAAAAAAGGGGCAAAAAGCTTGCTGTGCTTTGTTTTCAAGTGTTTGTGGCCTGGAGTATCGATCTCGTCCTTCATCGAGTTTCTCAAGAGCAAAATCGTGCAATTCATTGTTTCGTTACGGCCGTGGTGAGTTGTTTTCTTTATCTGTTGCGAATCACAGACTATTTCCATTGTCCTTCGACAGTTAATCCCTTAAATGAACGGATGAATGCGCAGTGATATCGCATGTCCAGTCCCATTCTGGAATCAAGCTTCACTGCAGCGAAACGTTTCTTCTCCAAATGACCCCAATCAAGTTCATACAATCACGAAATCGTACACGCCGCCCTCATGGCTTTCTAGGTAATCGTCCGCTTCAAGTTTTTCCCCACAGCTCCACCAATGCGGCGTTGGATGCGAATGAGAGAGTAAAACGAGTACCCCAATACGCTCGAACGTTCCTCGGAGCCCTTTAAACCCACGGAGCATCATACAGTAATAGACGTCAGGGTCATCTGGACAATTCACTTTTCCCAAACCTGTGCTCAGTGGCCAATGATGTAAGAGCGGCAAAAGGTGGATATCGTCAACCCCATCCATAATATGGCGATTGTCGCCGCGGATTATCATCAATCTTTCACCCGGGACAGTTCTTCGTTGCGAGAATATCGGCCCGTAATCCTCATAAGTCTCGCAACCGAGATGCAGCTCTCTTTCGATCCCATTGGAATCCCCTGTCAAAGACTTTGGGGGTGGTCTTTGAAAACTAGCTTGACACAGCACTCCTCGCAGACGCAATGGACCGTGCCTCTGGCTATTGAATGATGTTTCAGGATTAGACGTCAAAGTCACGTCCAACGCAACCAGCCGCTGTTGTAGCTCCCCAGCAACGTCCTCAGTTGAGGTTGGCAAGAAGGTAACTCCCCCTCTTTCAACAGAAGCCCAGGACCAGGTAGGAGCCACGCCAGATCGACCGTTCTCCCCATTTGCCAACCAAAACAGCTGATGGACGAGATCAGGTTTCATCATACCAGCGACATAATCTTCTGTGTTGAGCCCGTGTTTGATTATATATGCTTCCGCAATTCCAGCGATCGCTGCTAGTCTGTCAGACTGATAGGACAGATCTGTGCTGCTGTACCCTTCCACTAGAGCTTGCCAGTGACCGTCGACAAACTTCTGATAAAGTTGTTTCAGATCTGGGAACTGAAAGTCCCTGAAGCATTCTGCAAATAGGCCATTTTGGCACTGCAGCCAGATTTGGTCCTTCAAAAAATGAATTGTACGAATTGACAAGAGCCGTTCCTGAAAAACCCAGCCCCGACGATTTAACGGCATTAGGTCGAGACAACGAAGAAGACGTGCCAGCTCGTCGCCCACAGTGATTTCTATTGGAAGTCCGTCGGCTGTCCACAGCGTCCGCAGATTGCAGGGCGTGAGGTAATCATCTTGGATCAGCAAGCCTGCATGGCAGTTGAGAGCTGAAGTAGCCGCTATATTGACGGTGCCACCGGCATAAACATTGAACATTTTGGCAGCCTCCTGACTCCAGTCATCTGCATCATCTTGAATGATGCAAAGGGCGTCAATCCATACATAGGTGACGCCGATTTGGTAGCAAAGCTCGAGAGTCTGACGAAATGTATGGGGCAATGACGCAACTGTTACTCCATCACGGTAAGCCCCAATATTGGACCTCGTAAGCTTTACATCAATCCCGTTACTACCCCAGCAATGGCTTAAGGTTGCATACTGAAGGCGACATTCTGACGACGAGAGCGAACTAGTGTCGACCAGCATGACGCTTGCTGAACCACCGGACTGTACCACTACCTTCAACAGTCGCGTGGGTAGATCTGGTGCGCTCTTCTCAAGGGAGAATGTTTGTGTGCATTCCGGATGCTCGGAGCAGCAGTTGGCAATCCATGCCTGAATCCACTTAATGGTGTCCTCGCGAAAACCGGACAAAGTTGAATCTCCAGAACGCAAGCCCGAGTTTAGGGCGCTAGTGATAATGTTGACTTGAGGTGGTGCCCATGAACTAGCTTCAAAACTACTGCTGAATACCATGTATAACTGATAGCGAATAGGCCTATGCTGATCTCTCTCATGCCACTGAGGTCCCGAGTCTAGACTCCGAAAGATGTCTTTAGTATCACAATCGCCGTGTTGGGCCTGGAACCGAATCACTGGCATGCCGACCATATGAGGATCCTCGGCTTCAATGTTGGAAACGTGACCATCGTGATCTTCTCGCACTAGATAGAGGAACAATGTACAGAGGTGGCATCCGCTCGCACTGGCTTGGAAGAAATGATGTCGATTGTGCTTTGTGAGAAATGAGCAACGGGTTGGAATGGGTGGCGATTCGGTCCGCCCAGGATCTGTCAAACATATGTCACGCGCATCGACCATCTCCTCGCGGAGATGTTGGGAGACAGCTGCAGCGCTGTCACGGTCCTGGAAGCAGTAGTGCTTGATCGACTCTGTGTTGCACAGGAAAGTTGAGTTGCTCATGCTACTGAAGTCGATCGGCACCAGCTTTGCGCGGCAGAGACGCTGACACTGATCACATAGATCGTGCAAGCCCATTTTGATGCCTTTTCCTGCTTATATTTACCTTGTTCAAGGCGCTTGTGCTAAGATGGGATGCTCTTGATTGGAGACACGGGGCGATTTGTCTTGATGGATGGTACCTCAACGCAGAGCACAGATGCAACTCACGTTCTGGCATCAGAAACGTGGAGAGCGTCTTGTCAAGCCAGACGCTTCATTCGGCATGAGAAATTCGAGAAAATGACGATAGTGGACGCGACAAGACTAGGTAACTAGGCGTTACAGAAGATCCGCTAGTAAAAGTATATCGTCAGAAACCATGGGTCGGAGAGCGGAGCGACGAAACTGTTCTCCGCAAACCCGAGGTGGAGTTCGATTTCGTTGAAACGCAAGGCTATTAATAAATATCCCAACACTCAAAGAACTGCACTGAAAGTCTGCTCGATCAAGTGGATGTCCGTCTCTTGACACACATCACTGTACAATCCTCCTCCTCCTCCTCCAAAAAAAAAAAAAAAAAAAACATTATGAAGCCAGTCATCAAGTTGAGGCATGTCCGGTCTTCGCATGGTGTCCGACCGAAACCGGGTGTTATCACGTTCTGTCTATGCGTGCTTACGCGCCACGATAAGTGACCGCGACCGCTATCACCACCTCCACATACGATGATGGCGGATCTACCCCAGCCGGAATGTGTATCTTTCCTGGAAATCCTATGTCACAATACGTGTGGTCTCCCGTGTTGCTCTTCTGTTTCTTCTTTTTCCGCATCTACAGCTATGAGCATTGCTTTAAAAAGTCAGATGTTGATGGATGTACCTGCCATCAAGTGCGTCAGGCTGGACAACGTCGTCGAAGCCGCGGCTCATGAGTGTACATCAATGATCAATATTCCGAATGGCAACTTCGCGTGTAGCGGAAGGTCATTTACACCTGTTTTGCTCACTTACTTTGCCCAATGGCATGAAGTCATCAGCGCTAGAAAATGTCGCACAGGAAGGCCCACGCATGCAGGCAAGACACTCTCCGATCCAGTCGATGTCTTACACGAACTGCAAAATCTCTGGAGAGCACCGGATTGGCTCGTTCAGGGCGCCAGCATCAGATCTTTGTACATGACTGTCTACCGCGAGACGAAAGGCGCGTATGCCACATGTTAAGCTCCAAAGGGATGGATAAGGCTCTCACATTTGCTGAGCTGAGGCTCCGAGTAGCGTGAACGTCTATAAGTCAGCCCTGCGTCATGCCTTGGGCGTCACTGCAGATTACTGCCTTTTGATCTCATCTGGCCTTGCATTTCAGAATGAGGCGAACTGGCCAGCTGACAACGGCGCTGGCACTGGCGGTATGCCTTGCCGCCTTGCCAACAATCTGCCTCGCCGACGGTGGCCTCTGGCAGCTCAGACTGCGCTCCCCAAATTTCGAAACTGTGACTACCATTTCCACTCGAGCCTCGAGGCAGCGGCGAGGGAGAGCTGTTCGAGCCAGATTCACGATTATTTCACCAACAACAGATCGACATGTGGCGCACCATGCGCCTGCGTTGTAACCTGCATCTTCGCCGCCATATCGGAGGAGCTGAAGACGAACATGGGGAGCGCGAACGTAGTGCTAGGACTCGCACCGGGCCTGCTCGGCTTTCTCGCGCCGTCAACGGCTGAGGTAGCCGTGCTGGCCATGGAGCGACCGATTCTGACTTCGCTGCTCGTGCTCGGTGAGACAGCCATCTTGCCGGTACAGGTTTTCACCAGAGTGAGTGTCGGCGACGTGATTACGATGACAATGTCACCTTCAACCCTGGACCCGTACCGATCGCTGAAGAGGCTAGGAAACCGTCATTCCTCCATCCAAGCCGTCATGACCGTTGTTCAATACACGCTTGCCATAGCGGCTGCCATCAACACGATCCATACCTCGCTCACGCTGGACCTGCATACGGTGATATCGTGGCGATGCAACGGACCGTTCCTGCCACTGTCATGCGTCATCTGCGCGACCATCCAAGCCTCCTCGCACCTCAGCCTTCGCCTGCGACTCCCTCGAGCCGCCAAGAAGAGGCGACGCCTCCGCTCATGGCGAGAGACGGTCGAGGAAGAGCTGGTACCCTGCGTGTATCACGAGGGCGATAACTGGTTCGAAGAGATGCACCGCTCGCTGGAGCCGCATCCCGGCGCCGACCTGCTGTACTGGCTCGTCACGCTAGCCGTGGTCGGGCACGTCTTCTACGGCACGGTGGTGCTGTCGTCGCTGCTGCTGATCAGCACGCCGGGAGCGTTGCTCGTCGTGGTCCGCTACGCCGCCTCGGCGGTGGTGTGCAGGGCTATTCTGCTGATTGAGCTTGGAGGCATGCAGATGCGGAGGATCACGGCGAAGAATGCTGCCTTTGGGTTTCCCCTGAGATACTGGGACACTATTGTTCTATGAGAAAGAGTTCAGGTCCCCATCATCGTTTAGATTGCTTCTGGGTGTCGATATAGCAGAATGGCGATATACACATAGAGCAGAGATATATAGAGCAGAGATATATAGAGCAGAGATATACAGAGCAGAGATGTATAGAGCAGAGATATATACAGAGCAGAGATGAAATCACCCATATCCTCTTCCAAGCATAATAATAATACAACTACTTCGAAACAAACTCCCTCAAAATCCGCTCCATGTACCTTTCCGAGAATATCGTGAAATGGCTCACACCTTCCAGAACATGCAGATCCGCCTTCGGCAGCCTGTCCACCATGAACCTCGACATCGCCAGCGGCGTATTTTTGTCATCATCACCACACCACACCTGCACGTCCTCCTTCTCTACATCCTCAACCGCGAACCCCCATGGCTTCAGCATGAGCTCCAAATCCCTCGCCACCCCCGCGCTCCCCTGCCTCAGCGCCTCGCCGTACGCCTGCACGATCCACTCAACATCCTGCTCACACGCCTCCCTATCCTCCCCGCCCAGCCGCGCCAACGACCGTCTCACCGACCTCTCCACCGCCCGCGTATCCCCCTGACCCGCCCGTCTCGCCTCGCCCCGAAACATCCACTCCACCAACTTCGGCCGCGCCAGCACCAGCGCACCCATCCTCGCGGTGAGCGATAACCCCGCCACCCCAGCCTCCGGCGGCGCACTACCCGCTATCACCCCGACCCTCCGCAGACTTGTACTGGGAAGGTACCGCGCACAGGCGAGCACGTACGGCGCCCCGCCCGAGCCGCCCAGGATGTCGAAGGAGCTCCAGCCGAGGTGGCTGGCGAGTTGCGAGATGTCGGATGCGTAGGTCGGGATGGTGCGTGACGGTGAGGGCGTGGAGAGGCCGATGCCGGGCCGGTCGGGCGCGATCAGGTGGATGTGCAGGCGCGTGAGCAGCGGGTGGAGGGAGCCGAGCTCGAGCCGCGATGAGGGCGTGCCGTGCAGGTAGATGAGTGGTCGCCCGTGCGGGTCGCCGTGCGAGGCGTAGCTGAGCGTGTGTCCGTTGGTGAGGGTGAGGAGTTGCCGGAGACGGGGGGCCGGCGGCATTGCAGGGTGGAACGGGGATTGGGTTTTTCTTTTCTTTTTTTTTTTGTTGTTTTTTTTTTTTGGGAAAAAAGAAACAAAAAACTGAAGGGGTTTAGAAGGATGATTAGGTATGTGTACACGTCTAAGCGATGGTAGGGTGGTCGAACAAGTATATTGAAATTGTTAATTGTATACAAGTAACAGGACAGTAGACAAATAAACGTTGTATGAGTACAGATGGCTTTCAGAAAGTCAACCCTTCAGCTGTTAAGGGGTAAAGGTAGAGGTACATCTTCAATATACACCTATTTTTTTGAATCAGGCAACCAAGCTTGACAGCTAGCTATTGAGTTGCAAGATGACTCAGACGAGCTTGGGATTGGCTGCAGTACGAGTTCAGACGCTTGTGAATACGCGTACTTGAGCAGGCAGCAACTCCGACTGGGAACTGGAGGGAGGAGAAAACTCCGGGATGCGGACCTGGCTCCGTGGAACATTAACGTTCTCTAACTCGCTTTGGTATGTAAAGGATTGAGTTGAACTTGTGTGTTCAGAACTCACAACCCGCTATAGATCCATGTTTTCATGTGTCGCTTGCTTTGATGAACTTCACGAGATTGATCAGTCTGAGATGTGAACCCTGAAAGCTTTCTTGGATGTGACGATTGCTCATGTTCCAAGATATCGTGATATGCCTCTTTGGAAACGTGCATACTCGACCTCCTTTGATCGCTGATTTGCTATTTCGCAAGCAGCGAGCTGTCCCATTTGCAGCTTGAAAATCACTGCTCCTTTGCTGAGCTCACGTCGGGTGCTCATGTCGAGTGCTCTCAGAGCTAATGTCAAAACCCATAGAAGCTGAATCCGGAGGATTTCACGTTTTTTTTTTTCAACCTTTTTTCTAAAAATAAAGATATCTCCGACTCGAGGACCATTCTTTTGCTTCAATCGGCATTGGACCCGAACTTGCTCAGTCAATGTCTTGGTTATTAGTGATGTGTGATTGTAATCAGAACCTGATCCTGTGTACCGCATTATCGCGTCCGTTGTATTCTGTCCCGTCCGGATTCGCGACCCCCTCAGAGCCTCGAAATCAGAACCAATTTCACAAGGCCGCAACAGCTACGATCATGGCAGCCAGCACACCACCAAGACCATAGACTGCGTTCCCTATACCTCGACTCCGCACCGCGTTTGATTTGGCCTTCCCACCCGCCGACACAGACGCCAACGCTGACCTGGACGCGGACGTTTTCGAAGCCGCCAGAGCAGACGTCCTCGACGCCGTCGTCGTAGCTTTCGGCGTGGTGCTGCAAGTCAGCGACTGGCCACCCGTCAACGCAGACATCGGCAAAAGCGCATTTCCAGCCGAATCGCAAGGGTCTTTCGCCAGCAAGTCGGCGCCACTCATCATCAGCGCCGGGAAGTAATCGAAAGCGACAAAGGAGGTGGTGACGGCGGAGAAGGTCGCTTCACCGCTGTAGCTGCCGCTGAACGTGCTCTCGCAGCTCACGGTGGCGCCGCCGTCGAGCTTGTCGCATGTGATTTGAACGTATCCGTTGCCGGAGCAGTTGGCGACGTCTCCGTTCTGGTTGCAGGGGTGGTCGTCGTCATCGTCGCTATCGTCGTCGGAGTTGTCGGAATCGTCATTGTCCCAGCTGAGCTGGTACTCGACGAAGTTTGAGGCTGTCGTTATTGTCAGTGGGAAGTAGTGGGTTCCGGATGGGGTGGTGGTTGGAGCGCATATCGATAGCGTGGCTACTGTTGAATCCTAGGAAAAGAAAAGATTAGTTGAAGGTGTCAAGGTGAAGTGTGGGTGAGCTCAAGAGTAGATCCTGGGAGACGGAGGGAGTGGGAACAAACTCACGGCGCTGATGACATGGCCTTCCCACGACTCCTCACCGACGGGTAGTAGGTCGTAGTAGGGGATCCAGAGATCGATGTAGGGCGTGGGAGCGCCGGGAGCAGGTGCTGTGTATGCGTTTATGTCAGGAGCGGTGGACGTTATGGCCATGGCCATTTCGACGTGGACAGAACGGTTTCCTGGTAGCTTCTGGTGTTCTCGAGTCGAAGAAGATTGGAAGGTCGAGGTGAGCTAAGGTATGTCTTGCCAGTGGAGATGATAGAGTCTGTTGCGAGACCGAAAAGGAAAAGACGGGAAATACTGATCAACTCGAAACAACAACGGAGGCTGAGAGACGGACAGAAAAGCGAAGAATCAGTTTTGTAATTCGAGACGGGGGCGCCTAAGAAACGAAGTAGCTGCTTAGAATGATGGAACAGAAAGACATGCATAGGAAGCGAGCAGCATGTCTGGGAATATATACATCAAATCAATCCATCATGCTCGCTGCCTTTACCACATTAACCTCACGCTTACACTGCGTGACACAGCTTGTTTCGACAAGCGAACCAGGACAGATCTCCAGACCGTGGCCACAAGATAAAGCCAGGAGTTTGACCCTAGCAGGCGAGGCGGCTCTTTCTCGGGTCCTTCCATGAGGCGAAATTTCCAGACGGCTATTTTTTCGCCTGCAGTGCGGCTCAAGTCCGTTGACGATTATTTCTCCGCGTGCACGCCCTGGGCTGTGTAATGGAGCAGAGCCTCCTTTTCTTCTTCTGTCCTCTCCTGCTCTGAAACTCGGGCACATTGCATGGGCTGTAGAAGCGTTAATCCTAGCTAAAACTGCAGAAATCTGCGTGTGTGGACTCTCTGATGCTCTTGATTTCCACTTCCGTGACTGCCGGCAAATGATAGGGGTATTGTTCTGCCCGAATTGCTCCCGAACCAGAAATTATGGTACGTGTTTCGCTGTCCGCCAGTGTCGTTCAACAGGAACTGCACCGCTCGGAAAGTCAGGCCATGGACAAAGGTGTTAGGGGCTCTCTCGCGGTTTCATCAACGGATTATAAATCTTAGGTTTCTGAATGCCTTATCATAGCCTTTCATTATTGCTTTCATACACTCTCACAGGGTCAGGTCCGGTCCTTTACATCTATCAGCAGGCTGAAACAGTTTCAACATTGCTCCACTGACCATGAATGCCAATCTCGTCAAATTGAAAGCCAGAAATTCGGCCTCTGACCATCATAAAATCATATCCAAATCCAAGATCATCTCCTGCCCATACCAAGCCTACAGCGCCGCAACAGCAACAGTCAAAGCAGCCAGCAGACCACCAAGACCATACACAGCCTTCCCAACACCCCTCGCTTGTGCAGCATTCGCCTTATCAGCCGGGACCGCCGCAGACGCACCGGCCGAAGGTCCGCCTTGAACAGCGATAGACCCACCTGTCGCCGTTGACGCCCTAGTCGCTGCCGGCTTAGTGCTTCCCGACGTCGAGCTTGATTGTGTAGCCGCGGTGGCAGCCTCGGCGAGCAGTGCAGTCTGACCCGCAACAGTTGCGCCACCTGAGCCGACAACACCGGCCGGGTTAACGGCGAGCAGGGAGGCGCGGTCTGTGATGTACGCCGCGAGGTAGGAGATATCGGTGCTGGGCACGTTGGTGCTGATGCCAGTGTTAGAACTGCTGGTGCTGCTCCAGAAGTAGCTGGTGCAGGCGGCGCCGCTGGACACGTAGTCGCAGGTCACGGAGGTGAACATGTTCGAGTCGCTGGCCGCCCACTCGACGTAGGACTCGGCTGTTGTGACTCGATATTTGCTTGTGAAGCTGCATTGGTCGGCGGGGCAGGTGATGTCGAGGGTAGCGGCTGTTGCTTCCTGTAGGATGATTGGCGTCAGTTTTGTCGAATGTGGAGTGAACTTGGAAGGATGGAGGTTGACTCACGGCAGCAACGACGGATCCCAGCCAGTATGGGGGGTAATCAGTCACGAATGGCATGTAGACGTCGATGAAGGGGAGATTGCCACCGGTGGTAGTTGCAGTGGCCATGGCAGTAGTACTTGCGACAGCCATTTTGATAGATTTTTTTTCTGATAACCTCCCGTTGATTTGAATGAAAGTGTCTGGAATACGTGATCGACTAAAGGCGACTTCGATGCGAAAAGAAAGACTGCGAAGATGAACTGGACGATGAAATGAAGTATAGAATGCAACGCTGACCGTGAGAACTGAAAATGCAAAAGCGAAAGCGCAAAAGAAATGTTGAGCAAGTGGAACGTGCTGATCAGGGTGATGGAAGAGGTGATGGATGAAAAGTAAAAGGATCTGCCAACATATATACTCCGCCAGTCATGCCTACCTTGCGAGCTCCAGCAACATAGACTGGGAGCGTTACAACCCAATTTGGTCAGACGCGGATTTGACTTGAGGCCAGAAGTAACCGCAAGGTTCAGCCGGAGTAATATCTTTCCACAATTTTTCCCAAATAGCGACGATCGAAAAACATTCTCGCCTGTCCACTGGACTGTTTCCTGAATGTGTCAAGCAAGCAGCCACTACTGAAGGCAGTGGCAGCTACGCTCGCGAGACCAGAAGCTGAGGTAGCTACTGTCCCTCAGAGGCTGTTGGTTCATACACAGGCGCATGCATGGCGGCTCGCGGCTGGGTGCTGGTACACTTGTTATTGTGCATTTTGCCTCCTCGTGGCGTCCCACGGGAGAGCCCAGAGGCTCTTCGTGTCTTGGCATACAGATTCAATCAGTCCAAGCAAAGATCATATAAAGCGTGGCTTCAAATATGACAAAAAGAGAGCCTTCGCAGGCGCACTTGCACTGTCACCTGACAGCATCGTGGTGTGGAAAAGCGAGACTGAACCAACACGTGGAAGCCACGGAGAGTGGGCGCGTAAGGCGGGCTTTCCGCGGCAACTGTCAACATCTGCGGCTGGTCCGGGTAACGGTACACTTCCTTGGCAGGTATAGGTATGGTCGTGACGAAGATGATCCTAATCAAATGGTATGAAACATAAAATAGCAGATGACCGAGGCTTACAGATACATGGGCAGGCTTTGATGTGCGAGACAGGTAGACACTGTTGGCAAACTCGGGAAAGGAAAAAAAACGCCTGTCAAATAAACAATTTGCATATTGCACTTGCACATTGATTCCCTATCCTGAGGAAAGAGGCATAGAACGAAGGAGACGTGGGAATCGAAAGTGAACGAAGGATGAAAGAATCTGGTCTGGAGGCATCAGCAGAGTAACAACAAACAGCCCAGAGAATCCAGGTGGTTTTCCTGGCACTTGCGGTCAATAGGCGTGGCGTCTGCTTGTAACAGTGGGCTGGCCCACTGCAGCTGAATCGGTGAGAACCTGAGGATGCTGCACGTGCTGTATTGGCTGACTAGACGAGTTTGTCAGAAATTGCAGATGGTCAGCAAGGTGAACTTGATTGGAGATGCAGAATAGAGTGATCGCTGCAGGTACACGCGACACCAAATTTGCACTAGCTATGGTCCATTTACTTCTGAGACAACCACTGAAATGAGGCTCAGCTCAGCCGCACCTGACTTGGACGTGGCAGTCGACTTTTTAAGTTGCGCGCGAAGCGCTGGGCTAAATTTGTCTCTGTGTACCGCAGGCGAGCTAGACGCGTATGTCCAAAACTCGATACTCTGCCTTTGGCGAGTGTTTGGCATTGCGAACCTAATTGTTTGTATCATGTAACCTGTGCCTTTAGCATTGTTTGTTTGAAGTGACCACTCTCTGATGGCAAGCTTTTTGTTTGAGCAGACGATCCTCCCATAATCCAGCGCCATGTTTGGCCCTTGAAGAAAGCCCTTCGCATGCTAGGTGTATTTTCGGAGTATTCTCCGATGGTGTGCATTTCACATCATCAGGTCGTGAATGAAGTTCGTTCTGAGAGTGAATTATGAAGATAACAAGTGAGAACTCAACACTGTTGTCGCTGTCTCTGGTTTATTTTTCAAGCTCTTTAAGAGAAGTATGCCATGATTAAGAAGATGTAACAAGTTATCCCACTTCATGTAACAAATTTCCAACGAGGTACTCTTGTGGTAACACCAATTCGTCGGGAAAAGGCAACCTCTATATAATCTTTGAGCTTCCTCACAATATCCTCCCTCCTTGCAGCAACCCTTCCATCTGCGAGCATGCCTCCCATCCGCCGCTACCTCCGCATATCCGCATACTCCGTCCTCGAAGTGCGCATCTACCTAGACAACCCGGCCGACGCGCACCGCTGGCTCCTACACACCTCCGACCCGGCCCTCCCACGCATCATCCAATCCATCCGGCCCCTCGTCCTGCCCAAGCTGCGAGAAGAGAACCAACGGCGCCGCGGCACCAGCGGCAGCACCTCTTCCAGCAGCAAAAAGAAATCCGTCAAAGATGTCGTGCAGGCCAATGATTTCGAGGTGTCCATCTTTTTGACGGATCTGAGCACTTCACACTCGCTGCTCACTAGGGCTAAGGTCTTTGCGGAGAAAAAAGGGACGGAGAGGGCGGGAGGGAGTAGTCGACGACCGGTCGAAATTGGGGATGATGACGGTGTGGAGGTGGTCCCGAACCTGCGCAGGGAAGAGAGCGAGGAGGAGATGAAGGTGGATATGGCTGATATTCCGATGGTGGGCGAAACGACGACGGCGTCAGCGACCGTCGAGATCTCGGATTCCGAGGACGGCGATGGTGGTGGTGATGGTGAGACAACTGGGCGTGGTAGCAGGTCGAGGAGAAGACGCAGACGCCGTGATGGTGTTGGTGGTGGTGGCGATGGTGATGGTGACGAGGCCGCTGAAGAACTGCCACCTCCAAGTCCACCACCAGAACCGCAAGATGATAAAAAAAAACTCGGTTTCCGCACCAGCTACGATGGGTTCCGGATCTACGGCAAGATTCTGTGTCTGGTGGTCAAGCGGAAGGGCGGCTCGGGCCCGCGAGGCAGGCAGGTCACGCAGGACAGTACGGGCCAGGCGGTCATGGAGAACTGGATTGCGAGCACGCAGGAGAACCCTGGGATGGCGATGCTCGATGAGTAAGGATAGTTTTGGGAGTGTGTGTGTGTGTGTGTGTGTGTGTGTGTGTGTGTGTGTGTGTGTGTGTGTGTGTGTGTGTGTAGGTGTGCATGTGTATGTGTGAAGAAATGAAGAGGTCTGGTGGCTGAGGAAGTGAGTGGCTGTGTGGGTGTGGCGGAACGATAGTAGCCTGAAACCGAGACTGAGCCTGAGTCAGAGGGGTCAAGTGGCTCGAATGGTCAACATGGTACGGGAAACTGCTTGAAGTGGCTGGTGTGTCACGTGTGAGCCCAAGGACTTGAGAATCGTTCTGTTCCAGTACCAACAACGATAGATACTCGTCGATTGGATGAAGCCATGAGTCAGCAGCAACAGCGCACGAGATATAATGATTGGGATTGTTCACAGAGACGATCAATGTGACTGTCCTAAAACTGATGTCTCATCAAGAATGAATTCATTGTGTAATATATACTATGAAAATCTCCAGGTGCATGCAGCTGAAGCGAGTGTCAAGAGATAGGACAAGGCCTGATCGTGGATTAGCAAGTTGAGCGATGATGACACACACGGCTCTTTGAGCATCGGTACAGACTTCGTCGTGATATGCTCAATCGTCGTCGTTGCTGTCTCAACCATCGTCGCCACCGTCGCCACAAGCCTAAGCAGTGCTGTTACCACCAATCTTGCCCACCAGGGAGTCACCCAGGCTAGCAATGGACTTTTCAAAGTCCGCTCCCGACTTGGCCGACCAGTTCGCCTTCTGCGGTACCGCGCCCTTGCCCGTGAACGCAATGTACAGCACATCGTCCGCATCATGGCCGTTGTCCCCGTTCACCGAAGTGCCATAGCACAGCGTAGCCAGCGAGATGGACGCCTCACCAACCAGGGGTGGGCCGTCGTTGCCGTTGGTGTCTCCCCAGATGCCATATACCAGCTTGTCGCCGCACTTCACGGCCATGAGGCTCAGCGGCTCGATGCCATACTGGCGCGGGTCGAAGCTGGGGTTCGTGTCGTCGTTGCCGAAAACGACGTAGTCGTGCACAAAGGCGTTCAGGTCCTTGATGGCGCCGCCGGACAGCTTGGCCGCCTGATCCTGCCACCTGGTCTGGTCCTGCGTGTCGCCGCTGCTGCCGCACCTTCCGTCGTCGCCAGGCCCGTGCTGCTGCCCGTCGCAGTCAATGTCCATGTTGGCGAACTTGCCCTTGGGACCGGTCAGGTAGACGATGCCGTCGCTCGTCAGGTGGTCGCCGCAGTAGCCGAAGTTTTTGGATCCGCCTTCCTCCGAGTAGAAGCCGGTCTTGAGGTATTTCTTGCAGCCGGTTGACTTGATGGTGTTGTACAGGGACTGGATGTTGGAGGGCACGGCACGCTGGGCGAGGGCTCCTGCTGCGAGGGACGCCGTGACGGCGATGATGGACGAGTAGCGCATGTTTTATTGTTGAGAGGGGGTGAATATCTTGCTTCAAAGGATTGACAGGTCAAGAAGAAAAGGTAGAGAGGAAAGAAGACAATGTATTCCGAGGAACTAAAGTGAGTGACTGAGGACCCGCGCGTCACAAACGAATGAATTGATATGTAAAGCAAGAAGAGAAAGGTTTCTCGATGGGATGAGAAGAGAGAAGAGGCAAAGACCTTAACAGGAGAGGGAGACGGACGAAACTTATATCACTCATCACGCGCATACACACAGACACACTTCCAGAACAGGGCGCGGCAGATCTCTGGTACCTCGCACGTCAACTTTCCCCAGACAGGAGCATCACCGTGTGATCGACCGACCGAAACTTGCACATCATCTTGGGGCGAAAGAGACGCTCGAACCCCGCTAGGATGCCTTGAGCTTCCACTCAATGGTGGCAGTACCTACTGTAATTGGCAGGAAAAGCAAGATTCGAGCCAAGAGCCTCGCCGTAGCAGACAGGTGGAGCCGTTCACACATCACAGACCATCTGTCCATCCGTGGCCCCCAAACCCGTGTAAATCCCCATCAATCCTTCACAGTGAAAAGAAAAGGAGGAAGACAAAAAGAAAGAGGATCACTTCCACATGACAGGAACAACATACGCAGAAGGACGCACTCATCCAAAGAAATATTAGTGCCTAACAGAGTGATGACGAGCCAGACAGTGGATGCAGGAAGAAAAAAGAAGAAGAAAAATCTGACGCGAAACGAGTCCGTGTGCAGGCGCTGCGATGGGCCAAGACCTTTTTTGGGGATTCAAGTTCTGCTATGCTAGCCCCTAAGCAAAACGTCTTCCCTGCCCTGCGCCAGGTGTGGCTTCAGAGTTTAGGTGGCACGCCCCGGGGAGGCAGAGGTATACAGGGAGACGCGGTGGACGACACGGTGGATCTGCGGGTGCCGGCACGCTATTTTCCTTAGCTGCAACGAGAACGGAGGAAAAGGCTAACTTTTGAAACATCACACCACATTTGACGTGCAACGTTGACTTTGTGCACCGTAACCATACTCAACATGATTTGTCTGCACACACACACACACACACACACTGCCTGGAAGGGGGGCTGCGGTATCTGCCGGGCATCTCTCTACTTCCGTCTAGCGTTCTTGTTGACAAATGTGTATATAGTACCTGCGTGGTTGTGCTCTGTCCAGCCCAGCCAGCCACACACCTCCTCTACCATCCACCCGTGGCTGAGCGAGGCTCAATTCGTAGCACAGCTGCAGCCGTGTCGATCAAACGACTGCTGGCTACAGTACTGACTGGGCTCATTCTCAGACCGGAACAAAGTGCCTTCAGAGCCAGCGCACAGGTGCATGCTGTTCGACTCACTGATCGTCTGGTTGACCGTGTCGTCACTGCTGGGCACAAAGCATCTTGGTAGGTGGTGCTGCCCGTTCTTGCATATAGCGAATCGGAATCGCCGTGGGATGGGTAGGTATCTCGAATTGGATGAAAGGGACATCTGGTGTTGCTAGATTGAGGCTCGTGCGGTGCTTGCATGCGTGCTTCTGCGACTATACGTGTGTTCTGGTTTGAGAGGTGGACAGAGGTGTCAGCAGTGAGAGCCAGAGATGTCTTGCACCTTGGTGGACTGGTTTTGGTACATTGGTGCCTTACTACGCTGGTGCTGGTGCTGGTGCTGGTGTTGGGGTTGGGCGTTGAGTTTGTGCATGTCAAGTCTTTTGCTGTCTCGCTCGTTCTACGACCAGATGCTAGGTTTGGAAGAGACCTTCATACAACTGTATGCTCTAGAAGGCGCTCGAACTGTGCTGTCGTAATCTCACTGGTGACCATCATGTCATCTGCGCAATCCCTCCGTGTCTCTTTCCCCTCTACACCATCCAGAAAAACACCACAACCATGGGACCCTACAGGTGTCGATCCGATACTGTATTCACTCCTTTCATCCATAGAGTCTGTCGGAAATGATCGAATCCGGCAAGGCAAGATACGAACACGTTGCGGATGCGGACAAGGTTAGGCTAGGAGACGTCCTGGCTCAATGGAAGTGTGCAGACTGGACTATATCTGAGGTAGTTCTGCACTGTCCAGCTTGTTGCATGTCTTGGAAAGAGAGTTGTGCAAGACGGCTTGGCTCGATGCATATGGTTGGATTGCAGGGAACTCGCGTGTTTAAAAAGTTGCCAGATGGAGTGATCAAAGTCACTGCGCATTAGTATCAGGACTATTCATCAGGAATGTTCACTTTGCTCTGCTCAATCTCATTGAAAGGCATCGCCCAAGACCTGGCGAGATAGATTGCTTGATACGTCAGTTATAACAGTAAGTTCGGAATAATCAGAAATAAATTCGACATCGTATAAGACGGCTCGATCCTGAGGAACGAGCGTGCCAACTGCTTTCTGTATTGACAAGTTCGGTCTTTCCATAAACACGTAACGTGGGTATCATCATCGTTTGCCCCTGACTTCCATTGTAGGCTAACTCGTCCTGAATTATATGACTTGACATTTTCCAAATACTCCTCGCCTGTTGATGCGCAATAAGGTAAATTCCCACCCTTTTCTGCGAGTACAAATCACCGCCGTTGAGATCATTCCTCCTTTGCTTTTCTCAGATCGTTTTATTTATTCATGTCGGCTGAATCGGTGGTTCGTCGGCGTCCCCGGCTGGCTCTGCACTGGAGTGGCCGTCTGTACCTCGATGGCGGGCGGGGCCATCATGCCGTTATTGGTGATGTTCCGCGTCTGCAGCCGGGGCGGCACGGCCGAGTAGATGGATTCTCTGCTCTCGGCTACGGGCGAGAGCACCGTGGTCTGCATGATGTGCGTTGGCGACACCTGCTCTTCAGAGGAGGACTGATGCGTGGGGTTCTCCTCCTCTGACGTTGGCGTGTGCTGCTGGTTCGAGGACGTCGACGTGGTCGGGCTTCCAGCATGTTGCTGCTGTTGTTGTTGCTGCTGTCGCTGCTGTGCCAGTGCCTGTGCACGCTGGCTGTTTCGCCGCACAATGTCCTCGTAGCGTGGCGCGTCGCCAGCATGTACGGTGAGGTCGTCGTCGTAGCTGGGCGGGTCTGGCGGGATGCCGCCGTCGCTCAGTCGTCGGGTCATCTCTTCCGTGTCGTCGCTGCCGCCGTTCCTGCTGGCGCGCGAACGACTGCGCTCGCGCGTCGTCGGTCGGCTGGCACCACCACGCTGGTTGTGAGAAGTCACGCTGGAGGCACGGCTGCGTTCTGGACGTGTCGTGTCGATCGAGCCTCGACCTATCGACGCGGAAGATTCGAGCAACGGCTGTGAATCGTTGTCGATGCTCTGGTTCCGCACGCGACTGCCGTCGTGACGAGCCCGACCAACATCGCCGTAGGCGACTTCGCTGACACGACGCGGCCGGTTGCGGATCTCTTGAAGCGAGGCGATCAGGTCTGTCGAGTTGGCTCTGTACTCGCCGCTCTCGTCCACCGACAGGTTGTTGCTGTTCTGCCTCTGGCGAGCCTCGGCAGCAGCCCGGTCGAGCCGTGCGACTTCGCGGTAATCCTGTCGGTTGAGAGCCTCACGGCGGGCGGCCCGTCGCTCGTTACGCTCCTCGAGCTCCCGGCGTCGGGTCAGCTGTACCTGGTAGATGGTGGACATCTCCTCCTGACGCTGTGACTCGACGTCATCCTCCGTCTCCGGTCCCTCCACGATGTAATCCAGACCTTCACGGTCTCCGGCCCGTCCGATGACCTCCTCGTGCTCTGATGCCGTCTCCTTATACGCCGGCAGCGAGATGATGCTTCGGATGGAGCGGACAGACATTCGATTGGTGCTGAACATGCTTGTTCGGTTGTTCCTACCGCCAGGATTCGATGGCCTGCTGGATGCATTGTTGGTGTTCGAGTTGTCAGTCTCGTCAGTGCTGGCGAGCCGTTGGTGTTTCTTCGCTCTTCGTGCTTTGACAAAGCAGGATGCCACTCCACCGACGATGATGAAGACTAGAATGCCACCGATGACAGCTACAGCAGCCTAACGATTGTCAGTATTGCTCTGAATTTGATGAGTTTGATGATGCAAACGCCAAACTTACGACCATGCCAGTGCTGCTGCTTCCACCGCCGTTGTCCTGCCGGGCAACAACCGTTGAAGGAGCCATATTTGATCGTCCAACGACCTGACCGAGCGTTGAAGTACGATGATCCGAGTCACTGATGCGCAATCTTTCAAACAATTCAAGGTTCAGTGAGCTTTCTTCGTCGCTCTCTCAGTCGATAACACAGCCGCTGAGTCCTCCTCCACCGGGGAAATGGCGTCGCAATGCCAAGCTCTCAGCCTTGCCAATCGGGACAGCGCAGTGGTAGTGCTGGTGGCTATCAGCGCGGGAAGGCTGCTTGTAGTGTCAAGGTCGAGCGAGCCACAGCAGGAGAAATTATTAAGGTATTCACAATTAGAAGTAGATGAGATGATGAGTATGAGGTGGAGTAAGTACAGGCGTAAAGTTGAAAAGATCAGAAGGAAGGAGAAAGAGAGTGGCTGATTGTCGCTTTTCTCAAATCCAACCTTAGTGCGTGCTGGGCGGTGATGGCAGTAAGCCTCAGCCAAAAGCGCAGAAAAAGCAGGTAACGGCTGCAAGGGAAACAGGCTCAAGGGCCGTGCATGGCCCAGCGTCGCTGTAGAAAGTTAGAGCCACGCATGTACGTGTGTGTATGTGTGTGTGCGGGCGATCTGCCCAGCTGTTTCCACCCATTGAGTGGACCGCTATCGCTGCCCTCTAAAAATCGTGCCACTGGCGTTGGCCTGGGGGAGGTCTGGCATCAACCACTCACAGCGGCCACCGAGGCCAGCTGGGAGGGTGGGCAGAGAGGGGGAGAGTTAGTAAGATGATGAGACGGAGACCGGGCATCCTCCCCTGCCACACCCCTACCACCCCTCCCTATTTTGTAGGCTGGGGCTAAGTTCTACCACCTAACCTTGCAGCTAGAACCAGCTTGTACGGAAGGCGCAGCAGCACTTCCTACCACGCCCGAAGCTGCAGCACAGTAAGATGCGTGTTCTGCACTCGACTTGTTTCTAGCTCTAGAATATGCATCAAAAGTTGATCAGACTCCCACGACACCTTTGAACAGATGTGTTTCAATTTTTCTGCCTCCATGTATTATCCTTTTCGCAAAATTATCTACGTGATATGCAGGGTCGTCCAATAGGGCACACTCTTGAAACATCGCAGTAGTCCGCGGCTGCACAGTCAACCCAGCTAATCCCGCTAACACAGCCAAGTCAGCGGCCGCTCCGGAGACTTTGCTCGCCCACCATCCCCACCAGCCCATTCCCGATTCAGCCGGGTAAAACACGGCAGCACGAGCATCGGCACGTGCAGAGAACGGTTGATATGCCGCTATAGCAATACTGGTAGTAATTGAATGTGCCGCTGCAGGCCACGGGCGCAGGTGCAATAGGTACATCATAGTCAACAACGGATTGTCTCATTCTCTTGCTCGCACATCTCGACCATTCGGGAAGAACATGCATGTCATAAGGGTTCGCTCGGTCACCAATTCCTCTATATCTTGTGGGTTCGCTGCGACGGGTGGGAGACCATGTACAGCGTCATCACCATATGGCGACTACACGGAACACACTGATTCGAAGACTGGTTCTCTTCTGCATTTGAAATTGTGTAAATGTCAAAGCCCATCTTCTGACGCGAGAAGCTCAGGGAAAACGCCTGGAGAGCCCGGAGTGGAGTCACTCCCTCTCAAGCCAGTGCCCACCGATCTACGCGCACGCGATTTGTGTACACGCTCGACCACGGACCCGAGCACCGCACTGAACCCGCAGCAGCTGTACTGCGCTGCGCCCTACCATAGCAAAGCATCTCTAACACCAGAGATGCCAGTAAAGACTCGGCATCCGACGCATGCCACTCCTCTACTTCTCTCACTACCTTCATTTCCTCTTTCAACATTAAAATAATTGTAGTAGATATCTCCCCAAAAAAAAAATCACGGTACATGTACCTGTACAGACGCAAAACCTCAGACACACAAACACACACACTCTCTCTCTCTCCCATACTATTGCCAAAACACATTCGTTGAAACCTGTCCGCTACAATAAAACACACACAGCCAAAGGCCCCAAAATAGACCAGCAGCTGCAGGGATGGATGCGTTTTTTGCACCCCGAATCGGGAGATAGCGCGACCCAGCCTACGGGCCGCAGCCCAATCACCGCCCGCTCCACTTGCTTGTATGCCGTAATCAGGCGGAGAAGTTGGCCGCTTTCAGAACGGCCTTTGTCGAACGTGTTTGCGGCAAAGGCTCGTCGTCGCCGTTTTTTTGTTTGTCTTTTCGGACGCCACTGAGGTAGTTTGTATTACAGAGAAGAGAAGAAGGGAAAACGCCCCCTGCTGGTTGATGACAGATGAGAGCCATCAGTGTGGTGTGCGTTTTGTATAATGATTAGATCGATCGTTGCACAGAGTTTTGAAGGGCTGGACACGGCATTTGGTCATTGCTGATATTGATTTTTGTATTGATTTTTAAAGGGCAATAAGATACTTACTGCTATTACTTTGTCTGGCCATGATCTGCATATCATCTAGCCTTCTTTTGGGATGACACGGTCGTGTCTCAGAACTTTGCTGACTTTTTGTCCACATGTCGAGAGCTGCAGGTGCAAGTAGATTTGAGGCTACTGCCACCTGGCAAGCGCTCGTGCATCGCGTCAAAGTCGCCGTCTGTTGGCCAGCCTCAAACCCCTACCGACCATTCCGAGCCGAACCCAAGAGGCGACTCAAGGGCCCTGACGGCTGCGATATCAGCTCCTCGTAGCTGCCCTGCTCCACCACCCTGCCCTCCTCCAACACCACGAGCCTGTCCATGCTCTTCATCATCTCTGTGCTGTGCGTCACCACCAGCACCGTCATCTTGTCCACCTCGACCAGGCCGCGCAGGAGTGACCGGATGGCCTCTGCCGAGCTCGTGTCGAGCGCGCTTGTCGGCTCGTCAAGCACCAGGAGCTTCGGCCGTCTGATCAGCGCCCTGGCGATTGCCAGCTTCTGCTTCTGGCCGCCCGACAGGCCCATGCCTCCCTCCCCGATCAGCGTGTCGTAACGGTCAGGTAGGCCGTTGATGAACTCGTCCATCCCAGCGCTTGCTGCCGCGTTCCGGACCAGTGACTCCTGTCGGAGCGGCGATCGGCTCGCTAGACCAAACGCAATGTTGTCCGAGAAGCTGCCTGGAAATATGTCTGGCTGTTGAGGCACGTATGCGATCAGACCCCTCCACGCTCTGCTGTCGAGCTGTGAGAGAGGAATGTCTCCAACCTTAATGGAGCCGCTGTTCCCATCGCCATTGATACTGAGAAGCCTGAGCACGAGTCCCACGATGGTCGACTTGCCACACCCGGAGGGGCCTACCAGCCCGACTGCCTTGTGCCTCGGAATCTCAAAGGTGACGCCATCGAGTGCCGCTTTGCTGTCTGCTGCTCGAGACTTGTATCTGAAGCGGACGTTACGCAACCAGATTGAGCCGACCAGCTCTGTCAGCCACGTGTCGCCCGAGTGCTCCTCGTTGTCCAGGGTCCACGACCTGCGGCTGACCACGCCCAGTAGGCCGGTCGCCGTGCTGCGAGCAGAGCTGATCTGTGGCATGAACGACAAGATTGCGTTGACGTTCGAAACCACAAAGAGCAGCATCGAGAAGACGATCATCATCGCTGTCACACCAATCTCCCTTGACGCCACCAACGTCGACCCGTACCAGAAGATGAGAGCTGTGACGAAGTACAGGCTCGCATCTGACACGCCAAACACCATGCATGACGCCGCTGCCCTCTTCACGCCTGTATGGTAAGCTTTCTTCGATGCATCTGAATGCTTTTTCTCAAAGTACCCCTCCAGTGCAAACGCTCTGACCGTCTTGATCTTGCTCGACATTTCCGAAAGAACGCTGAACGCCACAAAACATGCATCGTTGACCTTGGTCTCCCACTTGGTGCTGATCCCGTTGTAGCTCGTTGTGAGCAGGTACATTGCCGGTGCCGTTGACACGCCGACCAATGTGGCCTTCCAAGTGATGGCCATTGACCAGACCAGGCCGACCGTCAGCATCACAATGGCCACCACGCTGTAACCGCACAACCGACCGAGCAGTGTCTTCATTTCCTCTGCGCCCCTGTCTAGGTGCTCGACTATCCTAGCAATATGTGACTGCTCCTCGTCGAACCACGATTTTGGCCGATCCAGAACGCAGGTAAAGACATCAAGTCTGACATCGTCAACCCACGCCTGCGCCGCTCTCTCCAAGAAATGATGCATGGCAAAAGATGACAACGCGTCCACAAAGCTGAGAGCGAGCAGAGACAATGACAGCCGCAGCGCCGCCACCTCGCCACCCTGTCGCTGGTAGAACGTGGCGAGCAGTTGAGCAAAGATCCAGGAGAATAGTGGCGTGCATGTGGCGTGGACACCTGCGCTGACGAAGCCTAGGCAGCAGAACACCCTTAACTTTGCACTCAGTCTCGGCCACACGGTTCGCAGTATCTGGACCACCGACAGGCTTTGCTCACTGTGATTTGACTTTTGCCCTTTATCGGCCGCTCTCCTGGCCTCTTCTGACGACGATGTTGCTGCTGCTGCCGGATTGACTGACATTTCAATGTCTTGTCCTGATCTTTCTGCAGAACTGAGCGTCTCCCCTCCTCTTTGTGTGAGTATCCTGCTCAATCTCGCGAATTGGCCCGCAACGCCGACCACAGGGCTCGGAAGCTGAGTTGTTGCTGGGCTCGGCGGTTCCTGCTCGTCCAAAATCAGAGGAACGGACATGGTCATGGGGCTATTTGGGCCCTGGCTCAAGATGTAGCCCGATGATATGCCCACGGTTGGTAGTGCGAGCCGCACGCTGCCCCGTCTCAACACAGACAGGGTCGACTTTCGTGATCTCACACTCTGCCTGCTGTCAAAGCTCATGTCGCTCCATGCAAAGCTTTTCTGGTTTCTTAGCTCTCTGACCCCGTTCGATTGTAGAGTGCCTTGCTGATTCGACCCACTCGACAAGTCTGCCGGTCTTGGCCTGGTGTGCAGGCGCACGCCAGCTCCAGCCTGCCATCTGTCAACCGCCTGTGGACTCGTGGACCTGCCGCCTCCAGACCTGACCAAGTCTTTGAAGTGGCTTCGAGTGCTGCTTGCCTCCAGCTTTCGTCTCTTCCCGTGTTCGACCACCCGGCCCTTGTCCAGCACGTATAAAGAATCACCAGGTCCGACTTGGTCTAGATTATGCGTAATTACAATTGTGGTTCGGCCCTGGCGCCACCGCATCATCTTGCTCATCACCGCTACTGCAGTGGCCTGGTCCAGCGCGCTGGTCGCTTCATCCAAGATCAGTATTGGTGAGTCTTTGACACGTGCCCTCGCGATTGCGACACGCTGTGCCTGTCCACCGCTGAGACCAGTGTTGGAGCCGGCTCCGACGATTGATGAGAGGCCGTCTGGTAGGCTCTTGACGACTTCGGACAGCTGTGAAACATCCAAGCTCTCTTCCAAGAGATTGCGTCTAATTGTCTCCCGCTCGCCCTTTCCAAAGGCGATGTTCTTGAGCATCGTCTCGTTGAACAGGACAGTATCCTGAGAGACAAGCGTGATGTTCTCCCGTAACCATCGAACATCGAGCAGGTCGATGGGATTGCCGTCAATATTGATCTCCCCGCTCCAATCGCAATAAAATCTTAGCAGTAGCTCCGCCAGCGTGCTCTTTCCAGAGCCGCTTCGCCCAACCACGTATGTCGTTTTCCGAGCCGGAAATTCCAAGCTGGCGCTGAAAAGGCTCGGGGAGTCTGGTTGGCTCGGATAGGCAAACTTGACATTTCGAATGGAGACGCGACCGTCACAGTGGCTGGGCCGGTGCCCAGGCTCCTGGCTTTCATCCTGTTCGGAACTGCCGCTACCATCGACAAGGTCGCCAAGTCTGGCTCCTGCAGCTTTGCCTGTTTCCAAGATCATCAGATGGGGTATCATCTGCTCCAGGGTCTGCGTCGCCATCAGGCAGCCCCAGAATGCTGTCAAGACCTGACCAGGCGTACGGCTCCCGCTCCGAACAAGATAGCCACCGTACCAAAAGCCCTGCACAAAGAGCGACCGCACAAAAAGACGGATCCATCCGACCTGGCTGGCGTGCCAGTGCATCTGCTTCAGATAGCAAGTGGCAGCATCTCTGACGCGTGCAGAATATGTCGAGGCAACTTGATGCTGGGCGTTAAAGGTTTTGACCACCTCTATCGCATCAATAGCGCTCTTTGCCTGCTGGGTTGCTCGAGTAAGCTCGTCGGTCTGACTGGCAATAGCCTCTTGCACCTTTCTCGAAGTATACGCGAGCCCGATCAGGCCGATTGGCAGTGTTGAGAGCGTGACCAGCGTCAGTTTCCAGGAATTCCAGAATGCCAGTCCGATTGCTGCCAACCCAGTGACGGCATGCTGCACGAGGAAGCCAAGCGGCTGAGAGACGGCAGCCTGAAGTTCGCGATTTTGCTTTTGCATCGTGTGGAGGATGGCAGCAACGCCAGCGGGCTGGCTGTCGTACCATGCTACAGACTTGGTCTTGACGCACCCGAACACCCGCTCTCGAGCTGCACGTACCTGTCCATCACCGTGAACCATCCAGACAAAGTAGAAGCTACCATTGAGCACGATCGAGGCTGCAGCGACGATAGCGATCAAGACGATGTTTTGCTTGACTTGGCGCTTAAAATCGTCGGGCGCGAGCGTCCCGGCCCCGAAACTAGTGAAGTTATCGAACACCCGGCCAAGGAAGAAGGCAAAGACTGGAGGAACAAGGCCGCTGATCGCAGCAACGGTGGTGCCTTTGACAAGTGTGGCAATATCTGAGCGGGTCGTGAATGTAAATAGCGAGCGCCATCGACCTTGTACAACGCCGTCTTCGTCCTCACTCGGCTGCTCCAGTCGTGATGATGACAGTCCAGCATCGCGCCTACTGTGATCCAGTGATTCAGGGGCCATAGCCCCATGAGCGGGTAACGAGGATAGTCAACTGACGCTTTTAGTCCAATCTCTGCCCTTTATTTGATGAATTCCTGTTCATCCATCATTCAGACTGCGCGCACCTGTTAATGTGAGGAGATTCGATCAACCCTACTACCAGTACGGCTATAAATATGGCAAGCAAGCTTTCAGCGGCAGGTAAACACTCGATGAGCGTCTGAACAGTATTTCGAACATGCGATCTGAAAGTGTCAACGCCCTAGTCGCGACATAATGAAGATTCGGAACTAGCAGTTGTTTGTGAGCTTGCGACTGCCAGCGCGTGATGAAATGGAATAAGAGCCGAGAGTGAGTTGGCGTGTCTGTATGCAATTGTGATGAAGCAATTGCGTTCTCTTTTCATGATTTTGGGAGCTCTTTGAACATGGAGCCACATCTGTTTGGTTGTTACACAAGAGCTGGGCCAGTATTGATATTGTCTCTCCCTGTTTACGGCGAATGCGCAGCTCCGCACTGTGCACAAACAATGACCCGTATCCATTCACGCATGTCAGGACAATGAACGCGCGCACCCCACAATTTACTAATAATCGAACTCGCAGCCTTGTGGTTCTCTTCTTCCAAAGACTGAGTAGTCATTCTGTTTGAGATCTTTGTTTGGACCGGATTCCCCATTTCTGTATGATTGATGTAAAATGAATTCATGTTCCGAAATTGTGAGCGCGTTATATCTGTCGATGTATGGACCAGACATCCAGATTGCTCCAACTACATCACGCCATTCTTATGATTACAGAGAAAGACATCCGGTACATTGTCTCGCAAGCGCAGATAAAGATTCGAATGGAGAAGCATGAGACCTGGTCTTACATTGCCTTGCCACATTGTGAGATAGGTTAGATCCTGCGGCTTTCGTTGAAACATACCACCGTGGAGAAGCAATATCGGGAAATTGCAAGTATGAAATAGGCAGAGCAAGGCTTCCATTGTGATTGAGGTGCAACTGTTGTCTTGTGAGCATAGGAAGAAAGCGTTTTGCCATGGCTCAGATATCCCGCAACTGGCTCTCTCACAATGCACTGGGTTTATACAAGAGTGCTCAAGAGCACATTTCCTTGCAGATACAAGATCATTTGATGGGTCTGTTGGAGAAGATCGTCACGCAATGTACCCATTTCCTCCAACAGAAAATCTTTCAGAAAGAACAAGAGAAAGAAGAATTCGGTCAGGTAAAGTCACATTCAGATGTCCACACAAATTCGTTGTTGACTCAGTATTGTGCCTCGTTGCATGTCTCTCCCAGTCTCGAAACGAAGAACTGTGAGAAACCTATTCCGGCGAACTGAGGCGACTAGCAGAGAGACGATGAGTAGGATCATGCTCTCACAATTCAGCGAGCTGGCTGAGAAGAGCAGGCTAGTCAAGCCAGCTACCTTAGTAGGCAAATTACTGCATTCACCCACCCATCTCATCAGGCTGAACGTGCTCGTTCCTTATCATCATATGCTTAGAATTATGGATATACAATGCAGCACAAGTCGTCAAATGCAAAAATCCAGCGGCGATTTCTTACGTAACCCGGTCTTTGTCCGCGATACCCGCACCTATCTCCGCGCTCTGTCAAATTCGGGTCCACCAATCGTACTTTCGAATTCGACAGCTGGTGAATGTGCGAGAGCTGAGATTTCCATTTCTTCAGAGGATCACATAGCAGCCATTGCCATGATTTGAGACAACATCTCGCTCATGCAGCGAATAAAGATGGAGCCGGTAATGACAAGAGCTGGCTCCTTGGGAGCACGAATGGCAGCTTCTCTGAGGATCTACGGGGAACTCCGTCCATGGCTGATGCTGCTTAGACCTCCGCCGAATGCTACTACATTACATGTTGGCATGCGGATCGTGAAGTGGAGTTGAATACAGATACATATATCGTCACTCCCTTCGTGTTTGTTGCTGTGTTCTTTGCCTGTGATTCAGTTTGTTGCGGCTGGCCACAGTATTGTTCGATCTTAATTCGCGTGAAACTCTTAGGTTCGCGAGACAAGTTGAAAGTTATCGGTGTGGCCTAAAGTTAGCGATAGACAATCAGATTCAGCAATTGGGGTCGCAACGTTTGTTTTGTGGAGCAATTTCAAAGGAAGGATAAGCTCTAGAGATCTTGTCGACCCTTTCTCTCACAAACGATATAATCTTCCACCATGAAAGCCATCTTCGTTGGCAGCACCGGCCTGATTGGTCGCGCCATCCTCCACCGCGCTCTAGCAACGCCAGAGGTCACACAAATTGTGACGCTCTCACGACGTGAGCTACCATCTGAGTTCAAGGATGCTCAAGAGAACGGCGGCAGGCTCAAGAACATCATCGTCGAGGACTTTCTCAACTTCCAACCCGACGCACTGGCTGCGATGGCCGGCGCCGAGCTCTGTATCTGGTATGCATCCGGTTGTGTCTAACAAAACAAACTCTTTTCCGATACACAGCCACCGAACTTCAGCATTGTTCTGGTCTGACAGGAGCTGATGTGTAAGAAGTTGAGAGCTGACATGCTGTGTATATCTCAATATAGGTCGATGGGTGGCAGGATGTACAAGTTCAGCTCGTTCGAGGAGGCTCACAAGGCCAATGTCGTGTATCTTCATGCCAGCGCGAACACGATGATCGCGGGGGTGGCGAAAGGACTGCCACAGGGCAAGAAGCTACGCTTTCTGTATTGCAGCGGTGCCTTGACAGAGCATGACCAGTCGAAGAAGCTCATGTTCTTGGAAGAGAGCAGGAAACTCAAGGTTAGTCGCTAGTTGTTTCTAACATGTTCACTCCCGTGTCCTGCGAGGCTTCCAATGCCTGCGTATGGTGCTCTATCAGAGCTTGGCGAAGCGCTGCCGGTCGGTGGGGAGAAATAGAGAGCTGACAGCTGAATCTGATGCAGGGAGAAGCGGAAGTTGGTCTGCTGGACCTGGCGAAAGCCAATCCTGACAGGTTCGAGCTGTTCATCGCACGGCCTGCTGGCGTTCTCGAGACTGACAGTGGGTGGTCGAACGTGGTGTATGGCCCGATGGGCATTGGAAAAGGGGCTCTGGCAGCCAGCATGATCGATATTGCCTTGAATGGTGCCAGGGAGCAGATCACAGAGAACAAGGCGCTACGCTCGCGGGGTCAGGAGTTGCTCAAAGGGTCATCTTAGCTCGCCCTTGTTCGCCTCGGCGATGCTGACAAGCGTGTGGAGGTTGAATAGGCGGTGAGAGGACTACGAGGGAGCATCTGGCACGATGTTGTGACATTGGCAGCCTACTTTGGTACTGCGAACATTCAGTCGGAGCTAGACAGCTAGTGGCGTGACGAGAAGAGATGTCTTGGACTCAGGGTATCAATATTTGATTACTATCAGTGGGTGAGACTGCGGCTTACCTTTCAACCCCTCACTTGTCGTGATCTGCAAAGGCTGAGAGCATCCAGATCCACCATGATGGCGAGCAGCGAGCTATGAAAACTGAGCGAGCCGACGCAATCCGCGCAAAGTTCAGTGCTGCCTTGCATTCGATTTTTGTCCACTTGCTGATACGCATGCATGTGTGCTTACTATGCAGTACAGCAGCTAGCGAGCCATCTGTCACATTGAGCTCCGGAGCTGCAATATGGGTGGGTCGTCGCCAATGGCTGCCACTCTGTTACCTGGTCATTTCACCTGCAGGCTTGTTCACTCGAGACAGCCCTCTGAATGTCGCGTATCACACGTCCTGGCTTTTTAGTGCCAGCTGGGCGCATTCGACGACTGGGCTCGCTGCAACCACCAATTGAGCCACCTGTCTCATGTATTTCGTCCCATCTCACGGCTCCAGCATATGTAGCGTTCGATTCCACACACGCAAACACACGTGGTCAATCCGCTCAGTCTGGCACATACCCATCCTCACAACAAGTGGGCCCTCCGATCTCCCACTTTTTCGTAGCTGCAAGTATGGCCCAAGTACCGTACGCCCTGTTCAGATGCCGCGCGAATTACGACGAGCATGCATTTGCCTCTCCGATCCGAGGGCGTAGCAAATGCTCCGACTGTGCCTTGCCGCAGCCCGTTAAAAAGAGATCGTACCATGATTCTGCAAGAGAGCGATGTGGGACAAAACTTAAGGAGACGTGGAATGTGACCTGTCCCCAAAACTAGATCCCTCTCGTAGCCAGAATCGGGCAGTATTGAATAAAGATATCCCCGTATCGATCGTGATGCAAGACTCTCAAGTGCGCGAGCAGCTCCACTTGGAGCTTACGAGACACACCGCCCGACCTAAGATTCAAGTAAATTGTGCACGTGCATAGTAAGGTGACACTGTAGGTGTACATGAACGACTTGGAGGAGTAGCGGGCTTGGTACATGTGAATAGTTCATCACAGGATGGTAAACGCACGCTGATACTCAGGTTTTCTGTCAACTTCTAATGCAAATAGATACACCTGCAGGAATCACAGCGTACTGACATGGATACATTGACGCCGTGAGGTACTTTTTCCGGGATTGCCAGAGCCACGAACGGCAAACCGGACCATCGGCGAGATTGCTCAAAAGCAGATGCAGGTTATGACGAGCAGGTCCAACTCGGTCGACATCAGAGGCGGAAATGTCGGCATAATTAATCAGCTCCATCGTCACCAGCCCCAAGCCCCCAAGGGGCAAGCACCTGTAATTGTGCTGGCGCCGATGCCGTCGACCGGCCCAGGAATCGATCCATCGTCAAGACCGTGTTTCCGACGCGAAAGCACGGCACAATGATCACTCGTGCAGGAGATGCAACACTAGTCACTGGCCGCAAACACCGAGAGGCTTTTGTATGCAGGAGAGCGGAGCCGGTGGCGCTGCCTGCGATGCTCTTGCAACAGCAAGATCACTGCCTGAGGGACGGGATTGTTGCAGTTGATGGTGACAGTGACTGCAGAAGAGCAGTGTCCGGTGGCAAATTTGTTGAGGCACAGTAGTAGAGAATGAGCCTCTGCAAAGCGCCTTTGCACCTTCCCATGAAGAGGTTGATGCGTAAAGGAAATGCACAGAGAAACAGAGCTGGGGAAGGAGCGGCCGGTCGCCATTTCGGTTGGCTGTTGGAGCCGGTATCATCAAAACGACCCACCAGACTGGGAAAGACCCAAAAAAGGGCAAGGCTGCCACGTGGTCGAGCATGAGCTAAAATGAGAAAGCGACGGAGGTGGAAGGCAGGAAATTGTGCGATGGCTGAAGTCGTCCCTAAAGGGAAGGGAGGACCCACGCTTCTGCATTCTATAGTCAAGATGCAACGTGGCCACCGGTAGTGAGGGTTCACATAGGAATTGTCCAGCTTGCTGCTATCGTAAGAGTAGTTTGCATGCAACAAGTTTGAGCCAGCTGGCTGATCACTTGTCCTTAGACCCGTCATCATCATAAGCGAACTGCTTCCTAAGCAACTCCCTCAGAGCTTTGGAAGGGATGGGGTGCATTGCAGAATTAGAGGGAAGCTAGACAGTCTTAGCTCAATGCTTTCGTATGAAATTTGAGCAATCCGCGCGGCCAGACTACTGTGGTCTGATACCATCCGTTTCACGCCATGGTGTAATTTTTGGCTAGCTCAATGTTTTGATGGGACAGCAGTGTGACCGAAGATGAGGAGAACAGCACAACCGGTACCAGCAAAAGATACTGCAGGCATGATTGTCAAACCTGCTAATACTAGGGGTTTGAGAAAAATTAGGTGACAGCCACAAAGCCAGCTATGTACAAGTGCGGAGAGTAGCGAGTCTGAAGGCTGCACTGCTCCGGTGCTTTCCTCTCAGCTAATCGGTTGCACCGAGTGGCGGCTTCTGGCATGCTCTAGAACCACGGGAAGGATGGTGGGCCGACTGATCAAACAGCCTGCACAGGCACAAATGAGGGAAAGAACAAACGAGGCGTCGTACACTGCAGCTGCTGAAACTCTTCTAGGCGTAGCTGAGATAGGGAGAGAACACTAATACTGGTAACGCACGATATCCAAAAAGCTACCTGCGGCAGCCCGAGATATGGAAGGCAGCGCATGATATTTGAAATTGCAATGATCTGTCGCTGAGCAAGCCTTTGCTTGCTACTCTGACTCTGATCTCGGCCATTTCAGCTCAGCCCGAGGTTTCTCTGTAGTCAGCCCGGAAATGTGGAATGCGGCCAAGATGCGGTCGAACCTCAGCAAGCCGCATGTAGCGACTGCTAGCACTGTGGTGAAAAGCCTCGGAATGTATGTGTGCAATGGACTTTTTCCAACAATGATAGCAATACGTTTCAGAAATGTCTAACATGTTGTGATTTGATTCAACACGACTCGAATCTCAATCTGGGCGAGGGTCCACGTCAAAGGACCAGTCCCTTCCGCCCTCATCGCAATCTCATACCCGAGTGCAGAAAGTATTTCCTTGACCGCTATCAAAACACTCAGTATCAGAGCTGAGTCGAAAAAATTGAAAACTCCAACACTCTTGGCAATATCGTCAATAGCTCGGGAATAGGTACACCTAGATTGGAGTGAGCCTTCTGCTAACTTTATTCTAATTACTTTCTCGATATCACACTGACGTTTATGACATCGAGATATCTTTACTTGGGAATACATTGTCGAATGATATATTATAGAGAGGATTGATGCACAGATGACGACAGCTTCTGGGTTTACAGGGTCCTGCTGCTAGTCACGTTGGCTGTCAAATACATCAGTTTCTATTTGTGTGCGTCGCCATGTGCCACCAAAAAGATGTTGAGGGTATTTGTCTCAAAGTCCTTGCCAACAGCCACTCGTGCTATGCTCGCATTCGGATAGTAGTAGAGATTGGGAAATGGGTCCTGGGTCATACCTGGGGCCGAATGACGGTGTTTGTGTTCACATCCACTGTACATTTGAACATGCAGAAGTACCAAGGTAGGCCCTGCAAGGCTGGCTTAATCATGGACAGGGACGTGAAACTCTCTAAATCTATCCAATGTTGTTTGTGCTCTCCCAAGGCTCTGGCGCCATGAGGGTGGAGCTGACACGGCAGGTGTGGCTTTGTCTTGTACCAATCCGCAGGCATTGTGGCTGGAAGGCTGGACGGCTGGTCAAGAAACGTACCTAGCTAAGTAACCCCCCCCCCAAGAGAGCCGAGGAGCTGTCACTGAAGTAGCAGTGTAATCTCGCCTCGTGTCCCGTCTTGATCAGAGAAACCTCTTCCAGAAGGTCATCAGCCCCGGCCTCAGGCTGGCGTCATGGCAGCCTAGCAGATCCATGCTGTCGGTTCCACTCTCGAACCACGGATTTAGGAAAATGGCCAGCTCAACAGTGACCGCGGAACAACTGCCGATGACCCAGTCAGATGCACGTCTTCGTACTCAGATTGGGGCATCAAATGACGAAGTCGACTTTGGGACGTTTGCATCCACCGCTATTGATGTCATCAGCGCGTGTGGGAGAGCATGAGGCAGAGATTTTCCCATGCAGTGACAGTGATTTGCGGCGTCCTTGCTGACGACGAGTATGGTCCGTCGCAGGAGCAGAGCCGCTTTGCATGATTTATCATGCCAGGCTGCCAGGAGGCGAGACCGGGTGGAAGACCTGCGGTGTGTCTGTGTGTGTGTGTTTGCTGTGCGCCAGGCAGGAGCAGGTAATCAACGGCAAAAACGTGGCGGCGTAGCAAGCTCTTCGGAGAACGAAGTGCTTGGTGTACCTAAGCTATGCCATCGTAAGATCTGTAAGCGAAAGGATTGTACATCTACCAACCTAGGTAGGTACCCAGATAGACACTCACTCGTCAGTACGAGAGAAGTACCGCTACCATTGCTACTGTTGCCATGGACGTCGATCTGGCCCAGGGAATGGGATATTGGGGTGTGGCGCTGTTCAGACTCCGAGTCATGCCATAGTCATCTAGGTATCCTTGGTCGCTTTCGTATCGGCCATCGCAGAGATATGATTAGAAATTCAGGTACCCAGTTAGTCTTACCAAGCCGTGGGCGATCCTTGATGTTACCAGGCTCCTGGGCCAGGGGAGGAAAGCCACACTGGTGCCTGGCGTGCTAGCGGAGGATCAAAGTACCTGGACAAGTACTTCGGCCCCGTTGTGGCGTCCAGCTTGGAACAGTCTGACACTTGCGGGCAACACGAAAACAAAAACATCGAGCAGAACGAAGCCCAAATCCCAGGTAAAAGCTTGCTGAGGCTCTGCTCTGAGGCTGTTGCCGCGAGTCAGCTCCTGAACCGAGTAAGAAACCGGTTGACCATAGAGAGCTACCGGACTTGGCGGATTGATCGGTAGAGCAACGCCGTGCTAGCAGTGTCGTGCCAAGAAACTGGTTGTTGAAAAGATGTTTCTGCCGTGCCTCTCGAAATGATTGCATTTCGGTGCCCGCTTCAGCTTGGCTTGCAACGTCTATCGAGACGAGGGAGCCAATGGCCTCGCGTCTTTCGCGCCCAGTCGCCAAGAGGCCAGCCCGCCCACGCAGGCCGAGGCCGACTAAAATTGGGCGGCCAAGCGGCTAAGGAGACGAGACATGCAAGGGGTACACCACGTGGACCTGCAACGATGATCCATCGTGCCTTGACTTGTCTTCTACCTACCCTCCCCGGTTGTTTCTGGTTTGAATTTTGTTTTTCTCGGTCGCTTGGCCTCCAGGCTGCCACCCCGCAATGTCGCCTTGTCCCAATGACGCAGGCGCCGCTAGTACTTGGTACGAGTGATTTTACCGAATGCGGAATCCGTCAAAGATTGGAAGTTACAACTTGTTGTTGACGGAAAAGTGCAACGCAAACCTACCTAGGTAGTAGGTATGTACTGAAAAGCTGTTTGGAGACGGAACGGCACTCATCACTGAGAGATCTCGGTGGCACGGAGCTTCTTTGGACAGTTGCTTACCAGGCGAATGACCTCACTCCCTGTCTTCACTATATATCATTAAAAAATTCTTCAATCTTTGCGGCACGCTGGTGATTACCTGAAGCTCTGCTCCCAGAAGAGATACCGCCACACGGATTTGCACGAGTGAGAGCGGTGGATCATTGTTTGGTACCACATGTGTTATCACACTGAATGCCAGTGACCATGCACTTCCTTCTTGTCTTCAGAGCTGAGCTCTAAGACCGACTACAATGTATGCCGGCCGTCCTTGCTGGCAGACCAACAGGCCGACCCCTCCGCCATCTGCCGAGCAGTCCTGCCGCTCGTAGCTGTCAATAACCATGCACGATCGAAGATGGGTGTTGTCAATCACCCGTATCACATCCTCATCTCGCTTCGAGCGGGGTTGAAAACTGCCGGTTCCTCCAACGAACAGACAGATTCCAGGCCAAGCTTTTGCAGTCTTATTCACACCGACTTCGAGAAGGACGAGGAAGAAGCAACGGCGAGGCAGTTCGTCATGGAACCGAGACGACTATTGGCTACCAACGCTGGTCGGCACTTTCTGGCTCGGGCGGCACTGCTGAAGCTTGACCTGAATCAGCCCTCTGCGTGCAATGTGACTGGCTGGATGCGAGCCGAAAAGCTTAGCACTTCCTCTGGCGTGGGATTTTGATGTCCTCGTGACCCTTCCCGACAAGGCTGGCGCTTGCCCTCGTTACCAGGTCGGCCTATCCATGATGTTTTGTTGTTCCTGTGTGACCACACACATCAAAACTCCTGAACTGTGTGACTGACCGTGCTCTCTTGTTGCTGTAATTGCTGGTGCTGCCAGTGGCTGTTGCTGCCAGCAACTAAAGCCGTGATCACATCGGGACGTACGGCGAAATTTAACGCATTCTGGCAAGATGCTCAGAGGCCGTGGAGCGTCACTCAAAGAACCCGTGCGCCAGGCACAGCCGCTAGACCTTCTGCTGACGGGCTTAGCTTACTAGTACACTCATCAAACCAGCCTCGCTCGTGCTTGTGCTACCTGCAAATGCGCGTCTGTGTATCGGAAAAAGTACCGGTACCTGAAAAGACACCCATACGGACGCTTAGACATGTACCGCTACAGAGTCTTACATCAGAGTCAGGCATGAGCATAATATCGTGCGTCTCTATTCTGAACATGCCCCTTCCTTAACCGTATCTCAGTCCGAAGATCTGTCAGCAGCACGCTGTGGAACAATGTCTCTCGCTTTGGCACGCAACCGGCTCCCCCGGCTTTCTGTAAGATAAGACAAATAACAGATGCAATTGTGGATCCTCTATCTCAGCTATACTTGCACCTTCCAACGCCGGAGTTGGTACTATCTCAGCCTAGGTACCCACGCAGGCGCCAGTGCTATTCCACGGCCGAGAGCATTGCTGCTGCCAACGAAGCAACGTACACAAAACGGTCTCTCATGCGAAGGCCGCAATTAACGCGCAATGCGGCAAAACGAGGCAATGACGAAATGCCGGCCATCCGATTAGAGAGGCGTGGCCCACTTTCGTATATCGGTACCTAGTAGCCTCGAGCCAAGCAGAGCCACAGAGAGGGGGGGACAGAGGGAGGGAGGAGTGAGAGGCGAGCGGCAATTCTCGGCGCACGAGCTGGCTATCGAGCAACTTGACTAGCCACACGACGACGATCGCTTGTGAACAAGCCAGGGCATGGCGCTTTGTTGTCCTTGGAACACGAGCCAGCCAGTACTTGACTCAAAACGCTTGTCCCGCGCCGCAAGCTGCCAAATACCTTAACTCAGCCTTTGTGTATAGCTGGTTGGTGGATGTGGAAGCATTGTGTGAGAGAGCGGTAGGTGGCTCAGTTGGTTAGGCTCCTACTAGCAGGTACGTACCTCACAGATATCCTCGCAGCATTGATGCCAAGCCCTGTACGATGATGATCCAAGTCTTCAGGTAACTCATCTCATAACCGTTATCCTCTCCTCCTTCGGCTTGTCCCTAAATCACTGCAGCACCCACCGACTGCATTAGCGGCCAGTCCAGTCAGATTCTGAACAGAACATCGACCGCCAGGGGACGGAGAGGGGAAAGAGACAGAAGCAGAGGGGAAAGAGACAGAAGCAGAGGGGAGGGTGGTGTGAAAGAGCTGGTCAGCTGGCTCCCGTCTCACATCTCACAGGTACAGCGAGAGAACCGTGTGGCCAAGTGACGGCTCGCGCGCGGGTTCCTGACGAGCCCGAAGCTTAGGATGGCCTTGGCAGGGCGCGCGAACAAAGAAAGCTATTGCCAGTCTCGCAGACCATGAACCACCAGCAGCAGCAGCAGCAGCAGCAGCAGCAGCACTGTGAAGACTGAAACAGGACACCTGAATGCAGTGACTGAGGAGATTCAAGAATGAGACAGCAAGCAGCCGAATGAGAGATGGAGAGAGGTTGAGAATGAGAACCCTTGCCAGCTGTGGCGGACACGAGGCCCGGTAGGCGGTGCACTGACGGACTTTGCTGTACAGCATTCTCCAACGCTCGTTCTGCCCAGGTGGCGTAGGACTTGGTGCCAGTGTCGGCAGCGCTGGAGAGACATGGATGCCCTAACCCGAAGACTCAGGTACCCAGGCAGGCAGTCGCAGTCATGCTTGTTGCCCTGTAAGCAGCTACCGCCAGCCCGGGAATTTGCTCTCCCCCACACAGCCCGTCTCGTGAAATGAAATGATGCGTACCTTCCAAGCTTGTTACGTTTTTGGGCCCATACAGCCGGCACCGGCAGCTGCTCTGGGAAACAGTTACAGTGGACGCTTGTTTTGCTCTTGCCGGAAAAGTAAAAAGACAAAGAAAGTCCTTTGAGGGGGGAGGGAGTCGAGCGTTCGGAAATTCTTGAGCCGAGCCGCACATACTGGAGTGATTTGATCCTGGCTACTAGACTAGAGAGAAGCTACAGTAAAATTACGAGAATTGAGGGTACTGCTGCCAGCTGCTCCCCTCCACCTCCCCCCATGTTTGGTTTTGTCGAGGTACATCTGTACCAGGTACAGAACCGGCGTATCCGCCCTCCTTTACCACAGCATTACAAGGACACACAGAGAGGTCCAGAGTGAGTCATGTGTGTATGCCCCCGGATGATGCTGACTGCTTATATTTGCATGCCAGAAGATATGATGAGAGACATGGTGCCACAAGAGGATACAGATGGCTGCGCCGTCAAAACACAGTGGAACACCGCACATTGCACATGCAGGGCGAGTATAGTGCCGCTAACACCGACTACCTGCTGCTCGCAGTACGAACGATTGACCCTGCATATGGGAAGGAGGCTAAGGCCCCACGATCGTCTACAATGATCTCCCTTACCAGCTGCCCACCACGGACATGAAACCCCGAGGTCGAAAAGCCAGATGGAGAGTCTGCAGCAGTGACAGATTACGAAGGGCTATCGGCACGAGGATCATCCGTTTTCAAGGAGTCAAAATTCGGAAAGTGCTGCGACGGACGGCTTTGACGGGAGGGAAAGGTGGGAAAAAATTCAGATTGTGATACTCAGATCATCAGACGATACTCACCGATAGACAGCCGGAAAATTTTCTTGGGCATCATTGACTTGAAATGGTCGCTGCCCTCGCAGAGAGAGCCCTCCGTGGGAGGGCCAATTGGACAAGGTTAGGGGGCGTCAAAGGATCATTGGACAGCTTGCTCTGCACCGATCCTGCCACCGTCGCCGCCTCCTTTTCTCCCTCGTAACCCGGGTGAGTTGGCAGGCACGGAAAGGGAGAGTGCTCGGACAACTTGGACTTGAAGCTGAGAGCAGGCGTGAATGGCGGGAGAGCCATCCCTGTGGAACTACATCATCGCCTGTTGAGTGCAATCACGGCAATATGTTTCGCTGGAATTGCCACGAGAGGCGTGCTGCTCCACAGACATGGCCATGGCCTTGTTACAGAGATTTCCAAATGACGGAGGGAATTGGCCCATCTTGGACCGTAGCCGATATATGGAAGCATGATGCATGCGTGATTGTCTCGCGACAGGATAAATATTTGACCAAGATTCATCTCAGAGATGGTATTCGAAATCTTCTACTCCAGCATGGGTCTTGCGCAGACCTGGTTGAACACCGGCTGGGCAGGCGTGTGGGAGGGGGACAGTGGACAGCACAACTGCACATGGCAATCAACGGTGGCGGGTCCCTTTCGACAGCTGGGCCCCACCTACTCCCGTTAGCGGCCGTTGTGGACAATCCAGGGGCTTTGCGACGGCACAAGCATAACTTGTAGCTAAACCCCCCCCCCCAAAACAAGTTCCCATCGACTCACCGCAGGTTTAGTGAGACATCCAGCGGCCTCTTTGCTTGTGGGGGAGGCAGCTAAGCCTGCTGTAGCACTACTGGGGGCGTCAACCACCCGTTGAAAGGTGTGTCGATTAAGGGGTGCGGAATAGGGTGAGGGAGCGAAGCCTGAGATGTCCGGCTCTTCCGCGTCAGGAACCACCCACTCAAGCACGCAAAATTACAGCTGGCCAGTAGCAGTCGCGGCGCCGTACAGGGGCAATTTCCTCCACTGCTCACCCAAGTAAATATAGATTCGTTGAGTGCATAGCAATGATGGCAGTAATGAGTTACCAATTTCACGCCGCCGTAGCCTAATGAGATCTCATTTCACCTCATTTCAGCTCGTACATACAACATTTGCAGCGTGATACTCGGCGAATATTGCATCGTAGAAACAAAGGTCCGAGCCCGTGGCTAACGCAGAGAAAATTCCAGTTGCGGCCTTCCTCTGTCTCCTCAACGATCCTCCTCAAGTTCACGATAGAGTTGGCTACAGAAATGGACCGGTAGCTGAGCTGCCTACTACTCCCGAGTCAGGCAGGCCGAGCCTGGCCGAGGGCTATTTCAAAATTGCATGCAATCAGCCGAAGGCTAGCAACGCCTGCAGCATGTCCGAACTACAGCAATCTCGTACATTGACGTTTATTTTTTTTTCTCTCTTTTCTCTTGGGTTTGAGATGGGCAAATGCTGAAGCGAGACGAAGCATGCAGGTGTGGACTTGGTTAGTGGGAGGGTGTTGGTGTGTCGATGGTGAGAGAGAGAGAGGGTGGAGGGAGAGCCCCCGGATTGAGACAACGTCACTGGCTGCAAATTCAGTAATATGACCAATGAAACAAACGTGCAGCTGCCAGACCGCATGAGGAGAGACACTGGCGCAGAGGCTCGAAGACCCTGGTCGCTCGCACGAAGGAGCGGGAAAGGGGAGAGTGGAGGATGAAGCGATTCGAGAGAGGCAGGACCTCGACCCCGAAGCAAGTGCTCTGTTTGGCAGGGAGCAGCTATGAACAGTGGGCAGCGAACGGGAGGAACAGGAGGCCTGGCCGCACTGCCGTTGGTCCAGAAGGCTGGCCATGAGATTCTGCGACAGAGATCAGTAGAGTGTTTCGCTGCGACAGCCGCCCATCGCTCGTTAATCGCTGGCCTGTTCTCCCCCAAACCACCCACCCCCCCCCTTCTCTTCCACCCAAGCAGGCACACGCGCGCGTGCATATCGACCTGGTGCGACGACGAGGCCCCGCCCAAGCTGGCCATGTGCGTTCCCACCAGCGTCGAGTAGAAATGAAACGTGCCAAGTCATGGTCGTATTAGTGGTAATTTTAGAAGGTTTCTTACGCCCATATTTTCTTTTCCATCCTTACACGTCGTACGCAGATTTTTTTTGTGTTTTTGAGAACGTGCGTCTTGTCTCGCACGCTCTCGAGTGCGCGCACGCACGCAACGCATACACGTATCTGCTACGCACACATTCGCTCACACCTCACACCTCGCCCACGCCCAAGCCCCGGTCTACTTCGCTCTACGCTGTTTTTGGCTTTTTACAGTTGTCATCAATCTACTCTGTGCCTGTGCCGAGAAATGATGCGAATCTTCCCCCTTCTCGGTTCCACTGCTACACTCTTCACACTTGTTGCCGTATCCATCCATAAATACGTCCCTCACCCCCCGATCCTCTTCAACGACTTGCTCTCCATTGATTCATCACAAGAACATCACCTCAAAACAGCAATACCAAGCACACCCGCTTGCCACCTACACTGAAAGGGATCATCAGCTCACTTGTCACCAATATCAAAACACAGCTACCCATCGTCTTCAGACCTCGTCACAGTTCAGGCACCCTTCAGTCTACCTCTGAAACTCTCCAAACAAGCAACCGTATATCTCCTAGTCACAATGTCGAACTCTCAGCTCGAGCTCACATGCAGCAACACTGCTCGTCCAGTGCACAGCTTCCCTCCCAACCCTTACCCACCGCCCAGTCGGCCTCTTCCTCCGCTCCCAAAGTAAGGGAGAAAAGAGTGGATCCCATCCACTGTGATGGAATGCACGACTACTGGAAAACATCGTATCATCGGCTTACCAGCTTCCTCAATGACTGCGAGCCCTTGCCTCCAGCCCCTTGACATGGACTTTTCAAATTTCCAGTCTTGGTCTCAAGTCTACCCACGGTCACTCAGCAGGCACAGTCCTCAGCTCACTCTTCGCATAAGTGGATGTCGGACGAAACAGCCCCGAGAGCAAAGGCAAGAGATACAGCACTGCGACAACGGTGGAGGAAAACCAGAGCACGGCAGCAAATATTCACAGCAATGATTTCAAACAAGCATTGCATTCAACAACCTCATTCACGACCTTTCAATTCTCGGAGCACTTGACGGCTTCACTGTATTACAATCACAACATTCGACTTTCCACTTGACCGGCCCTTCTTTCTGGGCGCAAGGCCTCTCAAGTTTTCTTGCACCCAGCCTGTTTTACCACAACCACCTTTTATTTTTCTTTGGCTGCTTTTGAAGCGTTTTTGGGGACGATTGTCCCTTCGAAGCAATGATGACGGAGATATGACTAGATCGCTCGCTACGGCTTGAGCCACCTCGGGGGATTATTCACAGTATGAGATATCACGATCTGGCATTGGCTGTCAAGCTATCTGCCTTCTGAATTGAATCAATTTGAATTGAATTATATTACTTATGAACGACTGGCCACCTCCTTGCATGATTGTGATCCTCATTTCACTGCTGCGACGCAATCTTGCTGTCATTCTTTTTGCTATACATGCAGGGGGCCAATACGCTGGCATTGTTGTCTGTTCATGAGACCAGATGCTACGAGGGACTTGCGCGATCGTAGCATCTCGATCCTGCTCGTGCTGTGGGGTAGCGCATTGTTCTTTTGAAGAAATCAGGGAAAGAACCGACTTGGCCTGAATTCCGCGGCCTAGGCTGCATATCTAGCTTGCTTGCGGGCCGCCACATGGTGACCTGCCAAGGCATTCTCCCTCTGCCTCCTCTCCCGCGCTACTCATGCAGCAGAAATTATATTTGCTACACTTCCGTCTGCGCCCGAATTATGATTTTTGGGGGAGACGTGCGATGAGGTAGCAATCCTCAGTATTGGACGGGTCGACTGAGGCTCGCAGTGCTCGCGCGGTGTTATTGGATGGCCGTCCATGGCATACAGGTCAGCTGCTCTGCAGCAATTGCTTCTCTTCCAAGTCTTGCTCTCCTTGTTGTTTTTTTTCTTACCTCTAGAAAAATTGTTCTTCTTCTTCCTTTTCAATCTCACTGCTCCGCGGATGGCGATTCCACGTTCCATCCACTTTCCACGGCCTCGAAATTGCGGCTGCAATCCTGCGCAGAGCTTCAAAAGTACGGTACCGGCGGCCTTACCCAGATGCTACCAACATCAGATCAGGCCATGCTCTCCTCCCCTTTGCTGAATTCGGCCGTGCCACTGTAGTGCATTGTTGCAATGCAACGGAGACCTTGCCGGATGGAGAGGGCAAGGGAGATTTTCGCAACTAAAGCCACACAGTACAACTCATCGCAGCCAAGCCGAATCTGGTTCCTGGTGTACAGCGGGCTTCGTTGACAACGCCACAAGGAACTGTGCTTTCCATCGACGACGAGATGGACCACAGGGCCCAGTCTCGGGAACCGGTGTTGTCGCCAGCGGTACAGTGTTCGCTCGAGGCCAGAGCTTCTCGCTCACGTCCCCCCAGGTGCGTGGTGCACGCCTTTGCCTCGAGCGGGTGGAAATGCACGGGGAGGAGCAAGTGTTGACAGTGTTTTCCACTAGGTAACGGGCTCATGGCTAAAGGAGACCGGGATTGTAGGTCACCCACTTTGTATCAGGGCCCACTCGACGTTGCGGTAGTCTGTGTACGCCTGCGCGCCAGTAATTGCTGCTACGCTAGGTCGGAGATTTTATTTCTGAGGTGGTCCACTACCGGCGTTGTCAACGCTAACGTGGCTTCCTTTTTCCCTTCTGCTCCAATTTAGAGAGACCAAAAGGGACGTTAGTATAGACTCGGATTCATCTACTGATCTTGAAAAGATGGTATGCCTGGCTACGACTCGCTTCCATCGCGGCGAGCGAGAGACAGAGCGGTCGCTGCACCTCACACGCCGTAACAGGATTCCATCCTCCTCGTGCCATCCTACGTCCTAGCTTTTTAGGCGGGCAACCGAGACTTCGTTTCACTCTGCAACATGTGCTCAGACAGCATGTGCCTGAGCACGCGCGCTTGGCACTGGAAAGACATGGGAGCCCAGACCTTCCAATAGACGGAGACTTGTGCCAGTGAGCGGGTGTTGCCTTTGTAACTGAAACGGCGACTCGAATGTCTATCTCACTCGTACAGACACCGGGCGAGACCAGATTTGGCTCAGCGCCTCATGCTGGATCCACAACTAGACTGGCCTCTCTCCCGCAGCTACGGAATTCGACAAGGGGAGGAGACAGACAGAAGGCGGTTGGGAGGAGGCGTTCCTCTCACCATGTCACAGGATCCCTGATTATTCAACGGCTGAGAAAGCGCGCGGCTTTCATGTTT
>JANIPN010102580.1:0-58222 GCA_027478595.1 Erythroxylum anguifugum
GGGGGAGGGAAGTAGAAGGAGGAAGAGTATGGCGGCGGCGAAGATAAGGGTGCGGTGATGACAATGGCAATGGCGACAAGTGTTGAGGCTATAACTGTGAGGGTGAAGAAAGAGCTTGTGAGTTTAGCAAGGGCGATGGTAAGTATGGGAGAGTGGAAGATAGATGAGGAAGTGGTGTATCATGACTTTGAAGATGAGGCTCGCTCGCACAGATGCAACCAGGAAACCGTGAGTGCGCGCAGTCTGACAGGATGTTGGCACTGACACCGGCTCAGAACCCATGTCAAGAACCTGGTCCTAACGCACAGGGAATGTGTTGCAACAAACGAGTGAGAGGAGAGAGGGGAGTGGGCTAGCAAGGACCCCCAAAAAAGGTCAGCACCATTATGAGCTGTTCTTCCTTTGGGGGGGAGCGCTAGCCTGTCAACCACAAGCCCGCGCCTCTTCGACCTGCCTGTGAGGTGAGGAAAAAGGCCGGCCGGGCTGTTACGACAGCGGAATTTAAAACCAAAAAAGATGACCACAGTATGGTAAAGATGAAATGAGACACCGGGACAATCTACTGCCAATGGCGCATCTCATCCTTCACAGCACAAAGGGCCCTTTTGTTTCATGTGCCTTTCCCTTGCGTTTTCCCTGAAGAAAACCCCCAATCCGAGTCTGCGAAGGGGGAGTCGTCGCTGGGGGAAGGGAAGGGTGTACATTCTCGGCAACTACCCTCTCAGTTCAAGCGCTTGGGCCTTTTCCACTTTCGCACACGTACACGCCAGAGAGCTAGCTGACTTTGTATGTCGGGCCAGACTTGGACAGACGCGAACGGTCGAAAGCCACGTGCTGCTCCAGCTTGTCAACGCCAGGAGATCGGCTCAGATCTGGCTGTGTGTTGGCCTAGGCGTATCGGTGCCCGCAAAACGGTGGCATGCAGGTCACCGTTGTGGCACTAGGAAGGGGCAAAAAAGGGATAGAGAAAGGTAAACTGTGCAGAGATGTTCTCGTGAGGCTTGAGTGGGGTTGGCTTGGTGCGTGTGTATCTGAAAGACTCGCTCATGAATAACAGGCAGCGCTGCTGGGACGAATGGCAAGTTGAAGGTGATCCGACTCACATCTCGAACTGAAACATGTTTGTAGATACGTACCTGGATCTTGCGATCTCTGGAGAGAGTTTGTGCGTGCGTGCGCGCGCGCGTGTGTAAATGAAAAGAAATTCTCTGGGCAGTCGGATCGATCTGAACAGTCAGGTCAGGTGAAAGCGCGAGAGACTTGGGGTGAGGCAAATTTGGATGAGTAAGACCATGACAGATTCTCGTTGTCTGTAAGGTAGTAGGAAGATACCTTCGGAGGTACAAGCGCCAACATACCGGCTGCGAAAAATGCCTAAAAGGTTAGACTGGCATGACATCAAAGCCAAGATTATGCTTCAACCCTGCAATCTCGGTAGGCTCGTGGCATGGCGTCAGACAGATGACAGGTCGAAAGAGAACGAAAAAAAAAGGGACGAGCTATAAGCAGGCCTGAACTCAGAGATTTGAGTTGAGAGAGGTCATGCAAATGCTGGTCCGAAGAAAAGTGAGATGAAGAAACGAAGGGGGGAGGAGGCGAAAGGAGGAGAGGCCAAACGGCGAGAGGACCCTAAAGTCTGTAGGAATTGGTTCCAAGATTGGGGAGAAGAAAGAGAGACTGTGTTGTCCCCTCAGCTCAGGCAGAGATTCCAGCCTCTGTCGAGATAAGGCGGCCACCAAGTAAATTGTTATACAGGGCCAGTCATAAACATGTGGCAGCCATGTCAAGAAGCTGTTCTTCCTTCAGCAAACAATGCCTACTCCTCTTTCAGGATAGCAGGCAAGAGGTCTTACCGCGTTGAATACGCTATTTGGAAGATCGTCTCGCTCCTTAGAAAGACCAAGCATGATCTAGCCTGGCTTGCCCAAGTTCAGGAAGAGAGAAACGAAAGCAAGCACAAAGGAGAAGGGGGCCACAGCCAATCGCCGCCGACAGTGCAGGCTTCTCAACGGTGGCTTGACGATCGACTAGCACACCAGCATACCAGCATACCAGCATACCAGCATACCAGCATACCAGCATTCACCATCAACCCGGCAATGTTTGGCCTTGGAATGGCCTCTGCGTGTTTCCATCAAATTGATCTTCCCTGTCACCAGTGCAGCTGTGCCAACCATTAGGCCAAACAATGATCAAGTCATCAAGAGCCCCCTTCTCGAGTCTGTGAATGCGCCCTGCGAGCATCGATTAGGGAGCACGAGGAGGACGACGGAAGTCATCAGCTCAAGGTCATTTCTCGTTTACGAGACGAATCATCGAAAACTGCTGTCAACAGGAAACCAGCAGTGCTTGTTCTTCCTTCTCTGCTGATCTGATCTAGTGGATTCGAGCAGTGGCGTGGTTCAGTAGGAAAAGGTTACGATTACCATTGCTCTTGGTGACATAGAGGTGTGTGATTCTGGGAGGGGAAGTCTGCTGTAGAGGGGGGGAAGGAGAAGGAGAGGAAAACGCCCCCTTCTGTTGGTTGTGGCTCAATCCACGCTGTAGCAGGGGAAAGGATCTCCCAGACCGTGACGGTCGCTCGAGAAGGAATCAGGCAAGGCCGGCGCCTTGGTTTGGATGCGTTCATCTGAGTGGCGTGGCTTGCTGGTCCATGCTTGGAGGCCGAGTCAGCCCCAAGCCCGGTAGCATAAGCGGACGAATAAGAAGACCCCTGGTAACGAAAGTGTTTGGCACTTTCCCATGACCGGCCATGATCGGACATGCTGATGTGATCGGACGTATCTGTCAAAAATAAAAAGATTGGGCAAGAGGCATCGACTTCAGATGCAAGATGTTCAGTCGAAGCTCGAAAGGCCTTGCAAGTGAAGCGGTCTTTGTGCTGATGCAGACTGGAGTTTGTCGCTCCAATGGATTGTAAAACAGAGTTGTGGGTGGGCAAGTCGAGATCGTCAGCGAAGGCATCGTTACCGCAAGGACCCCCTGTCTTAAGTAATTGATGGCAGCCGGTGACGCGATTTGGGAAGACCGGCGACAAAATGAGAGCATCATTGTGCGAGTAGCGCTACCGAACCCAAGGCTGTGGTCACACAACTCATTTGGGAACTTGTATAAACAGTCAGACTCCTTCCGTCATATTGTTTCTCTTGGGCAAACCCTGATCAGAGAAGAAGTTTACCATTGTGCAATCTCTAGAACCACCGCTTGGATTGGTGAAGAGACAGAGGCCACAAAGGAGGCAGATAGACCACACGCGTATGCCCGCGACGGCGGTACACGCAGGCGTAGCGGCCATTATTGAAAGCTCCGAACCTCCGATCCATCCAACGACACGCACGGCAGATGGTGGAGGCTGTAGCGATGGTTTCTCTCCCATGGCAGATTCCTCGGTTCTCTGGCACTCTGGCACTCCCTACTCTTGCACTCCAGCGCTAGGCTGTGACTGCCTCACACCAATTCAATCTGGCAGTCCTGTAGATCACAACCTTGAGGAGGATAGCCTGTATATTCGGGACATTCCAGTGGGCTTCTCTCTTGCGTACAGGGGAAACAGGAAGCGTGCAATGGCGCTGACGTTGTGGCTTATTTTGTGCCTCATAGACAGAAGTTTGGTGCCCGTTTCTGGGGGAGCGATACGCATCCTCGGGCCTGCTGCTCATTTAGATTTACAAACTTTCCACTGCGACGGAACAGGTCAAGGTAGCGCTGAGCACTCTGGGAGACCCTCTCCAAACAGACCAAAGATCAGGTTGTCGACTCTCTAGGATTGCGCGAGCACACACCACGTTGGTCGCGTTGGTCGCGTTGGTCGGCAGCAACGTGAGCAGACGGCGCCGATGCTGTAGCAGTCGGAATCAGACGCTTTGAAATAGTGTAGGCTACTGGAAGCGAGAGGCCGCTGCAAGATATCATCGGCGAGTAGTGAGCCAGGAGTGTACAGTAGAGGCAACACAGAAGTAACAGCTGTAGCGAAAGGACAGCCACCACTACAGTAGCTCTGCCTTAGTGTCGTTGCTGCCGCTGCTTGTTGCTGCATGATTGCTGTCAATGGGTGCCGATCGTGCAACATGTCGGCCCCAGCGCAGTGGTGAAGATCTTCACCTCGTGTGCGTATGCAGGGCTATTCAGCACTGGGGGTTCCAGTGGCACCTCTAAAATTTGCACCCCACTAACCTCTCCCATCCAGCTAGCGCAACAATCCTGCAAGGGAGTCTATGGGAGGGTAAAGCATCTCTGATTCCCGTCCCATGTTTTGCTATAGCGTAGAGGTTAGATAGTCGTCAGCGCATGATCAATTGATTGATTGTGCTTCAAGGATGGCAACAGCAAGCATGAGGGCTTCCAAAAGAGGCTATTACATGTGCATTTGGACCTGGACTACGCGGAGGCGCGCGTCTGGGCTCCATGGCGTCGCCGCCACCAGTCTGCCACAACTGTGTCAAGCACAGAAGGGGGGCGGGGATCGAGGATTTCCTGACTTGTCGTGTCTCGTAGTGCCCCCGATTCGCAAGCTCTCACGCAAGAAAGTTCTCCGTGGAAGCACAGTTGGAAGCGCACAGCGGAATTAGGTGACAACTCTGTTCCAATACCCACAAGCTTTCGTGCTTATGGAAGTGTCCAACAGGTGAGGAATTGTCCAGTAGCTGTCAGGCGTTGCTGAAGCTAGAATCCGCCAAGTTTGTAGACCTTTTGGGCTAACCCAAATTCCGGCACCATGTCAGGGCACACTCGTCGACCCTGCACTTCTCGGTTGACCATATCCCATTGCCACGCCCGGATCTCTTGATCATGTTGCCAATAGCGTACACTCCAGCCGGTGTCAGGTAGCAGTTCTGTCAAGTTCAGCAAAGTCGTGGGATCTATCCTGCAGAAGTAGCGAACGCCAGCAACCAGAAACGGAATACCTGAATCTTGTAGAGGCATGGTGGCGTGCCCTCCAGCTGGCAGGTAGGCCCTGGTCAGCAACTTGGAGGAGGGTTTTGCCAATACGCTATAGGCGGCTTACTGGTCCTTCGTCTCTTTCTGTATCCATCACGGGGCCAGAGTCATCCTTCACACAGAATACCTCCCTTCGACAAAACACTGAAATGGATCAGTATGGCTGCTCGGCCAATCACTCGTTGATCGAGGGTTTATGATGTTGGGTGTCTCTACCCAGGTAAGGACCGCTCTCAGTCGAGCAAAAATGTGGAAGTTTGTCATGCATGTTATGGTGCGTTGGCCTCGACTCTGATCATCCATCGATGATGTCGTAGAGTCGCTCCAATGCTCTGCGGTGCGTCAATGTAACAAGAGATCATATTCTTCGTCGTTGACAGCGAGTGAATGATCTCAAGCTGTCTCACTCTTCTATGCGTGTGGCGAAAACGAAAATTTCCATCCTGTGTGAGCCCTAATCACGTTTTTCGGGAATTTACGTGTTGAATTATCCAAAGGGGAAGGGACGTTCCCTTTGGCAACTGCCTAATGCCGCATTGCAATGTCGCAGACCCACGAACAAACGCAATCATCTCAAGAACATCATTGAACTCGGAAGCTGAAGCTGAAGCGTTTCGTTGTAATGAGTTGGACCTTGAGAAACACAAGCTTGGTGTGGAATGGAGTTCATATCACTCGGATGCTGTCTTACAGCTTGCGTTCTTTGCACCTACTGACGTGGGCTTGCCCGGAAATTGAATGATGGGCTTTGTCTCCGTCTCAGCCTGTGTTTCGAGGATCGACATCGATCTTGTCTGGTGGCATGGGAGGGAAGCCTTCGTTTTGGCACTCGATTGTTTCCAGGGGCAGATTGAACACTTATTGATAGACCACAACTACCGGAGCAGATTCCTTGACAATAAGACCAGGCGTAGTCCTCGGCGTATCTTGATTGCATCACCTACTGACCGAGTAATCCTCAAAGAAGCACGCAAGGGGTGCAAGTCCCAGGATCATGCCACGGTGACTGTCATCAGACCACAGTCCTCACGAAATTCTCGAGATTGGGCTAAGATTTGGATGTCTACGGAGCGTTTCTGTTGCGCAGCGCAATCGAAAATCGCTGGACAGGAATCGTCCAAAAGGGAATAAGTTTCAAGAGTCGGGACCAAAAATCTGCTCGATTCAGGTTTAACGAGCTTGCAAGTGCACTACTGCTTGACAGATCATTTGTGAGTGGGATCAAATTGCATCTCCTGGTTTGGGCAAACATGGTTCAACACTCACGACTGCAGCTCCGGCCTTTTCAGGTTGACGGGAGAGCAAGGCAGAAAGACAAGCTTTTCAAGATGACACAACAACCATGCACTGGCTTGATGGATACTCCTGGGTATCGATCATCTAGCTCTTCATGGAAAATATGATCGAGCGATCAGCCTCCTGGCGGGCCGTTTCAACCCGAAGAAGCATACTTCGAGTCGCCTCACTCACCGGACCGTTCTCTTCATCCATATCCCGTTTCGGTACGAGTGACAATAAATCAAACGAAACATGAAGCGTACAGGAGGCGAAGCTCATAATGGTATGGCATTGTGTTAAGGTGTATGAAGCTGAAGCACCAGGCACATGAAAGGTCAACAAGGACGATGGCTCAATTTTAGCGATTTTCCGCTCCTGTCTCGGATCGAAACGCATTTAACTACCAGAAGCATCTTCGTTGAAGGCAAAGGAGACATAAAGGCTGTCAGCGACGAACACTGCTCAATTCTAGATTGGCAGGCCCTGACCGACATTACAAGACCTCCGTTGATTATTGGTGGGATGTTGTCCAGAGTGCGCAGAGGGGTTCGGGAAGAGATCTTGGCCAATACGTTGATGGCAACGAGAGGAAAATGGAAGATGATGAGGATGAGGATGGCAAGTAACAAGCTTTCGCCGATGCTGCTCTGTCAAACGCGAAGAAAATCCGCGAGATGCCGAAGATCAGTGCTAGATTTAATGCTGCTACATCCTACAACCAATTCTCTACGGATGAGAGGGCAAAGACAGTAATGCTACAGGGATATGTTTTCTCACGCTGTCAGCGCCGCCTCATCTGCGTCGTAGGTATTCCCAATGTCTTTCCTCGTTTTTTCTTTTTTCCTCTTTTTTTTTTTTGGGAGAGAAAAAAAAAAAGAGGGAGAGAACAGGTCTTGATCGGTACATGATAGGGAGGAATCGCAAGTCCGTGCGCAATCATGAAGAGGACTCGGACATCGAGACGAAGCGAATCTGGTCTACTTCGGTCGTGCTGGCAAGCTATGGGTCAAACATACCTATGGCCGGAAGGCGAATGGATTTTGGGGGCATGGAGCGGTAGGCGAGACATTGCCGAAGTTTTGGTAGCTGAGCTATTTATTTCCTTAGGTAATACATTTATCTTCACAGCATTTCTAAGCGTCAGATACACCTCTTGTACAACAATTACTTGTTGTCGTAAATTTTGTAGACATTGAAGCATCCGTTGAATCTCCCTCCACTGCTCATGAATTGTAATTATGACTAGGGTGGGTCCCGCTTGTTGTGCTTTGACCTCAGGCCACTATTATCGTGTAAAGCTGGTTACTTCAACTGTGTGAGGCTGCTAGCGATAAGAGATATGATGTTCGGTATGCGTCAGGGGTTGGCGTTGGTGGGGAATCACGAAGCCCCGCATCGTCTTCTGGAATACCTCAGCACCAGAACCATATTTGATACTGGCTGAAGATCATGCTTGATTAGCTCTCGAATCATGAATCGTGTGGCCAACGTACTATTCCTGTACCCTCGGCAAAACTTCGAGCATGCATTACGACATCCAACAGGCCTCGTCTCCGTTCGAGACGATGCCGGCCGTCTTGTCGTATAGCCCCCAGCCGACACGGCTGGTATACTGGCTACTAGTAGTAGGGGTTTGTGTGTGTGTGTGTGTGTGTATGTGTGTGTGTGCGCTATCACACGACTGTGAAGCTGCTATTACTTCTGATGCTGCTTCTGCCAATGCTGCTACTTCTCCTCGGTGCGCATGCCCGGCAAAGTTTGGCCGGGCCATACCGATAGGCGCCAAATCAGAGTCATTCCGTGCTGTCAAAACACCGTGGCGAGACGCCGGCCTGACTTGCTACCAATGGGCCAAGACTTGACATCTGACAACTTAACTTCCGCATTAAACCTGTTATCCACATCGAGCCCGCGTTCGAGGCCCACAAATCTCGCCAAACAAGCAAAAATTTAGACAAAAGCATATGCCGGCCACCTTTTCCGAGACCCGGCTTTGGCATGTTGAGGCGGGATAGAGAGAGTGTGTGAGAGAGAGAGAGAGAGACAGAGCTGAGGCGGGATGAAAATCTCAAAAGTCAGAAAGCAGGAAAATGCCTCGATCATGTGTCACTCTGATCCGAGCCCAGAGCCAAATTTGTGTCATTCAAAAGAAGTCATGCATCCAATCTCCATCTCTGTTCAAGGCTGTAGCTTTCCTCCCTCTCGCCCACTGGCAGACAGGTGTGCCGATTCGATCTTCCACTCGCTCAGAGCTCCCGCCGTCATTCCAGCATATCCAACATGACTGGGAAACCCATTTTTGTTGCTACTCACCCGAGGGCGTGTTCAACGGCCTTTGAACGTGTAAGACAACTCGTCCCAGCCATCGTACATGCTGCTGCGGCGAAGCAGGAAGTGCCAAGCTGATACAAAATCTCACAGGTTTTCATGACGCGTGGAGATGCCCTGAACTGCATACACGAGCCTTTTGGCGATGCCTTCTATTTTGGCCCTGAAAGGCTGAGTGGCAGGTATGAATCAGACGAGAGGGCGCGCCTCCAGAGCGGCTACAGCAGTTCCACGTACAAGACCATTCTCGATCGAATTGAGCGAGAGCAGACAGAGGTTAGATAAATGTTCAACCCCTCCGGCGCCTTTTCCCAAGCCAATTGTTCCTCTATATAGAGACGCCAAATCACCTTCAATCGCTGCAAACACTATGATGAGGCATATCCACCATTCACGCTGTTTTTTTTTTTTTTTTTTACTTTCATATTAAATGACAACAACCTGGAGAAGAAATGGACTTGAGGTTGGCGTTCAATTCACCGTTTGCCATGCCAAGTCAGCGGCTACAAACAGGATGAAGTTGCGTAACCTTCAGACTCGTTCGGGCAGAGACTCATCGGCCATCGCTTCCTCGTGTCTTCAATCGCATTTTCTTGTCACAGTCGCATCTGTCTAACCATCGATATGCCACAGGGGAAGCGCATCTTCATCAAGGACATCATACACTATCTTGTCCCACCCAGTGGCAAGCCGGTCAGCATCGCACCCTCGCTGGCACACAGAAAGAGAGGGATTGGCACCTCCACCCTCGGCCATGGCCGTGTGGGTGAGGAGCATGCGAATGGGACGCACTCGGGAACTCCTTATCCATACAACACCCGCGCCGAGCCGGGTAACCCCACCGTCGTTCCGACGGACATCTTGAAGAAGTTCCATTTCACCTTCTTGATTCGCCACCCCAGCAAAAGTATCCCGAGCTACTGGCGCTGCACCATCCCACCATTGGACGCAAGGACTGGCTTCCACGACTTCATGCCGAGCGAGGCCGGCTACGACGAGGTCAGGCGCGTTTTCGATTATCTCAAGTCCGTTGGCCAGGTCGGACCAAAGCTCGCCGACTCGTCCAGGGCGAACGGCACTTCCAAGGATCAGATAGAGATATGCGTGGTCGATGCCGATGACCTGCTCGACTATCCCGCCGAGACCATTGAAAAGTACTGCAAGAGCGTTGGGATCGACTATACACCGAGCATGCTCCAGTGGCCTAGTGAAGCTAGCCACCAGCAAGCAGTCGACGCCTTCGAAAAATGGGCGGGCTTTCACGACGATGCGATCAACAGCACATCCCTCAAGCCCAGACAGCATGTAAGTTTTTCCATGGGCACCCCTCAAAATTTGAATATCCACTAACATGAAGACCCAGAAACATAAGATCAAGACGATTGACGAGGAGATGGCGGACTGGACTACGAAATATGGGACCAAGGCCGCCGAAACAATCAGGAAGACCGTTGAGGCCAATCTCGACGATTACAACTACATGAAGCAGTTCGCAATCAGAGTCGGCCCAGACGCGAAGGCCCACTGAGCAGTTGAGGTGGCTTGGAGAACACGAAGGATCTCGAACCAGTATGGACGTCACCTGACCGGTTGTTTGTAGTTCTTGGTAATGTGTTATGATTGCTCAACCTTTGTGCAAATTACTTGCGTATGACAGTTTGAATTATTTACTGCAACAAATTCCAATGGCAAAATTGTTTCACCTTTTTACATAATTCATCATGAGAAGACATGAGCTTCTACATCATACAAGTCTGTGGTCTCCATTGCTGTGCCAGTGTAGGCAGATTGAATGAAGTTGCGTAGCACAGAGAAACACGTTAATCGTTGTGCATGCCATTTGCCGAGCCATGTACGGGCATGGATCGCCGTTCACAGCTTTCTCGTCAGTGTGAAACACATTGTATTTGAATATTCTAGTACAGTATCTTAACTGTAGCTTGCATTAATTCGTATTGGAAATGTCAGTATCCAGTACAGACTTCGTGTTGTGAATGGGAAACTGTTGCGTGAAAACCTGCGACCCGTCATTCAAGTAGCTTCGGCATTACTCACGCCTTATGCCCGGAAAGAGTACATTGTTCAATCCGTTTTTGGAATTTGCGACGGCCTCGGGATCCTTATTCCTACCATGCACTTTTCTCGCTCCTCGTCCTGTCACCTTTCAATAATTTCAACATATTCTCTACATCCTCTCGAAGCGCTTTGACTCTCAAGGTGTGCTGGCTTCCTTTGCTGAGCTTGCAGACGTCTACACACTAGCTACCGTGTGGCTCTTCAGCCATTTGCACGGTCAATCAGATCGCGATGGCTGACAACAACATCACTCAGATTCTAGCAGCTCTGGGTAAGGCTTCGGACGAGACACAAACTCAAAAAAGAAGAAGAAGAAAAACTAGTGCACCTCAGCTAATGACGCCACAGCTAGCCAGAGCGGAAGCTCAGGATCACCTTTACCAGGCCAACAAGCACCACCTCCAGCCGGTCAAGTACCTCCTGGAGTCCCACCCCACTACCTTGGCTCGTATGCCTCGCCCCAGCCTCCTCCGGGCGGCAGCTATGCGCTCCCTCCGCCAAAGTCTTCCGGTGCTGTCGATCTAAGCAGCATAAGACCCTCAAATTCTGGATCAGTGAGCCTGGGTGGTGTGAACGTTCAAGATGCTATAAACAAAGCTCGAGGTCTGACTAGCTCTAAAGGTTACGATAGCGGTAGAGACTGTGAGTTTTCCTTGAACCCAAAAGAAAATGACTTGTGTGTTTTGCTGACGGCATGCATCAGCGCGTGGTAGAGTTGATTCGTACCGTCGCTCACGTTCTCGCTCTCGCTCTCCGGGTCGCTTCCGCGATGCCTATAGCTATGGATCGCTCCGAGATGAGCGTCGGGATGAAAGACGGTACCCGAGAGATCGATCGGCTTCGCCTCGTCGTGATGGCGTGCCCAGCGGCGCAGATCCAGGCCACGAGGTGCTTGCCATCGAATCGAGTCTCGTGGGACTCATCATCGGACAACAGGGCAAGAATCTGAGGAGGGTCGAGCAAGAAACAAGTGCGCGTGTCCAATTCTTGACGGGACCAGAGTCTAGTGGACCTACACGCCAGTGCAAAATTTCAGGAAGCTTCCAAGCCCGAGAAGGGGCAAAGGCAGAGATTCGCCGCATCATCAGCGAGAACGGAAATCCAGTGAGAGGCAGCCTCGCCGTTGACAACCGAGATCGGAGCCGTCAGCAGCATCAACAGCAGCAACAGCAGTATCAGCAACCACAACAACATCAACTGCCACCTCAGCAACAGTTCCACCAGCAACAGCAGAGCCAACAGCAGCAGCAGCAGCAGCAGCAGCAGCAGAAGGGAGGGCAGTCCGGCCGTCAAGAAGATGCGCTTCAGATCATGGTGCCGAACCGCACCGTCGGTCTGATCATAGGCCGTGGAGGAGAAACAATCAAAGATTTGCAGGAGCGCAGCGGGTGTCATGTCAACATCCTCGGGGAAGAGCACAGCGTCAATGGCCTCCGACCTGTGAATCTGATCGGTCCTGCCCATTCCCAGCAGGAAGCTAAGAACATGATCATGGAAGTGGTTGATAGTGACAACAAGAACATGGCTACCGGTGCTAATGTCGGGAGACCAGGCAGCGAACGCTCCGGGCTGATGCCGCAGCCCGGTGATGGCGGCAAGCTCGACGACACCATCTATGTTCCCTCAGACGCTGTCGGCATGATCATCGGTAAGGGTGGAGAGACCATCAAAGAGATGCAGAATGTGTCGAGCTGCAAGATCAATGTGTCACAGCCCAGTGGCCGTGATGTTCAACGTGAGATTGGACTGGTAGGTACGCGTGCCGCAATCGAGTCTGCGAAAGGCTTGATCATGGAAAAAGTTCGTGCGGTGGTAAGTTTGTCCCATAAACGTCTTTGTTGTTTGACCGAATACTGAAGAATGCGTCGCAGGAAGACAAGAATCGCGGCGGTCGTCGTGATCAAAGCGGCGGCGCTGGCGCTGGCGGCGGCGGCGGCTATGACTCGTACTCACAGCCCCAGCCCCAGCAACAACAATCGCAACAGCAGCTGCAAACATCATATGGTGGGTACAGCCAGCCTGTCCAAGGCTACCAGCAACAACAGACAGGCGCGGCTCAGTCGTCCAGTGAAGACGTGTACGCTGCGTATGGCGGCTACCAGAACTATTTGCAGATGTGGTACGCTGCTGCAGCTCAGCAGCAACAGCAGCAGGGCCAGACAGGCCATCCACCGTCGGGTGGAGCTCCTCCGCCGTCATGAGTGTGACACGGCCTTTCTTTCCCTCTTTTGCGACCTTCGATACGTGATCCTGATCATTGAGATGTTGCGACGCCCGTCCATTGAGTGATAGTCCCGTCCTCGTGTTCCAGAAGAGCTCACCCATTCCTTTAATTGTCAGCATTCGCATTATTTTCATTTGGAGCATCTCGGCCGACCCATTCTCGCATCCATTCAACTCATCTGGTTCTCTTCTTGGAATTCTCAGAACCTATTTTGGGCCGCCTGTGCTACCTTGACGACCAAAGAAACAAAAACAAAATGCGCTCGGTGATGCGACTCGAGATCTGCAGGCCATTTCTGTCCACCCGTTTTTGAGGCTCAAGCTGATGCCGAGACTTCTGACTTGTTGACGACCCTTTTCTGATTGACATTGTGGCTGTGCAAACGAGGTGATCGACTTTCTGCAAAGATTCGTTTTTGTGTGAATGGAGTGCCGCTGAGTGCCTGTTGTGCCCCCGATTGGGCGAATGGATTCATTTCGACTTTTGACGGTGGCAAATGTTTTTGAGCTGCATGACAGCATTGCGGGCAAGGGAGAAGAAGACTTGCTGTCGAAAAGAATCACTCGGCTTTTGTTGTCTGCCCTCCAAAATGACGCTTCTGATTTGACTGATGAGAGTTTTTGAGGGTTGGTCCTGAGAAAATTTGGTGTTCCTGATGAATTCTTCAATGCTGAATGAAGGCCTTGTGCTAATCGCCCGTCGAGCTGTGGTGTCTATCTTGGAACAGGCAGAGAGAGAGAGAGAAGATGGGCCAGAGATGAAAAAGGCAGTGGTGATAGCGACGGGGAAGAAGAAAAACGTGTATCCCTCGCAGAGATGATGACTGTTGTGCATGCAAATGGCATCCGCTTTGTTTTTTTCTTTTCTTTTTTCTGATTCTTTTTTTTGAAAGTACAACCCGCTAGGCATGCCTTGGATGAAAGCTATTGATGGAATGGAATGGAAAAACACACACACCAATGGCCACGCGATTTTCCGCTTTTATTAGTGTGGAATTTTTTTTCGTGGTCGTGAGAAGGAAGGAATGGAAAGGATTAGCTTTTTTTTCTTCTTCACTTTTCGAATACGCTGGCAGGTCTTTCTGTCTGTCTGTCTGTCTGTCTCTGTCTGTCTGTCTGGGCTCTCTCAGCGCACTGACATGGGAAACTTGACTGTGAGGGTATTTCCAGATCATCAATCGTAATTCACTTTGATTTTTCTCCACTTTGAATTCACAGGTCTCTTCTCTTTGCTCTGCTCTGCTCTGCTCTGCTGGAGGGTGGTTTGGACGTGCGTGATGGTGGCCTTGGATGCTTAGGTTCATTGGATTGCTCTGCGCGTTGAGTGGGCTACGACTTGAGGATCGAACAAGAATGGTCATGAGCGTGGTCATGCTGTCACGCTATCATGCGAATATCACAAAGGACAATTTTAGGATTTTTTGGGTTTTATTACGCCGAAAACATCAATTTCAATTCGCTGTCTTTACTGCTAGATAACCATTTTCTACCGTCGTCATGATCTGCGAAGTGAGGAAGGAAGAGAGGATGCTTTGTGCTTCGCGAGACGGCGAGCGCTCAGATGTCTACCAAGTTCTCTTCACCCTGCTGCTGTGCCTTGCCCTGCTCATCTCCGTTCTTGTTGTCCTTGCTGTTGTCCCTCGTGTCTTTGTTTCCCGGCTTCTGTTGCTTCGACTTGCCGCTCCGTGCGTAGAACTCGTCAATGACCTTCTTGGGAATTCGGTTCAGCAGGTCCTTGGGGTAGATGCGCAGCAAGCTCCAGGCCAGGTCAAGCGACTCTTGGATCGACCGGCTCTCGTATGGGTTTTGAGCGATGAACGTCCTCTCAAACTTGTCCAGGAACTCGAGCGATAGCTTGTCTTCTGCCGAAAGGGCCTCCTCACCGACGACGGCCTTCATGGATGCAGCGTCACGACCAATGGCATACTTGGCGTACAGCTGGTTCGACACGTCACCGTGATCCCGCCTCGTTCGGCCCTCACCAATGGCAGACTTCATGAGTCGGGAGAGCGAAGGGAGCACGTTGATGGGTGGGTAGATACCCTTGTTATCAAGACCACGATCCACGAAGATTTGACCTTCGGTAATGTATCCAGTAAGATCTGGAATTGGGTGAGTGATATCGTCGTTAGGCATGGTGAGGATAGGAATCTGCGTGATGGAGCCGTTGCGGCCCTCCACACGACCTGCTCGCTCGTAAATTGTCGACAAATCAGTGTACATGTAACCTGGGTAGCCACGTCGGCCGGGAACCTCTTCTCGCGCAGCAGAGACCTCACGCAGAGCATCACAGTAGGATGAAAGATCTGTCAGGATGACCAGCACGTGCTTCTCCAGCTGGTAGGCGTAATATTCGGCCGTCGTCAGCGCGAGTCGGGGCGTGATGATACGTTCAATGGTCGGGTCGTTGGCAAGGTTCAAGAACAGAGTGACACGCTCCATGCTGCCATTCTCCTCAAAGTCACGAGTGAAGAAACGAGAAGTCTCCATGTTGACACCCATGGCACCAAAGACAATAGAGAAGTTGTCCTCGTGGCCATCATGCACACCTTTGGTCGGCTTCTTGACAAGGCCTGCCTGTCTGCAAATCTGCGCTGCGATCTCGTTGTGCGGGAGACCTGCAGCAGAGAAGATGGGGATCTTCTGTCCTCGGGCGATTGAGTTCATTGTATCGATAGCTGATATACCCGTTGAAATCATCTCTTCAGGGTACACTCGAGAGTATGGGTTGATCGGACTACCGTTGATATCAAGGTAATCTTCAGCCAGCACCTTCGGTCCCTTGTCGATTGCGCGACCTGAACCGTCAAAAATTCGGCCCAACATATCCTCAGACACACCGAGTTTCAGACTGTGTCCGCTGAACTCGACCTTTGTCTTCTTGACGTCGATGCCTGAGGTGCCTTCAAAGACCTGTACCACGGCCCTGTTGCCTCGAGCCTCCAGCACTTGACCCGACCGCTCCGTGCCATCAGGAAGGGTCAGAGAGACAATCTCGTTGAACTGAGGGAACTTGACCTGGAGATGTGAGTTAGCATCTGTTCCAAATCCATCCGAATGTCGTGCCTCTCACATTTTCAAGAATGACTAGAGGTCCGTTGATACCGCCAATAGTGTTGTACCTCATGCGAGGGTTCACCCTCGGATCTGCTGAGAGGGCTGGCGCCATGATGGGACGATGAGACTGCAGTGATGTTATTCGTAGTGAGGGGACAGAGTGTCGATGGCAGCCGGCCCAGAACGAATTGAGGGATCGGAGCTGGAGAGAGGAACAAGCTCGAAAGTGGGCAGGTGGGAAGCTCGTGAAGCTCTGCCGCTCTCCGCCGTCATCTGCCCATCCAGCGCCAAGTGCTCTCGGCTTTTAGCCTCTACAAGCTCCGTCTCCTGCATGCGCCATGTCCAGCATCTTTCCCGAGCTTTGAACAAAAAAGTTGGTCTGGCGCAGACGTCGTTCAAGAGGTTTTGAAGCTTTCAGATGTGCTGTCAGAGCTACGATCAGTCAGTGAGGACTTTCATATGAGAGATCGAGGGGATCGTGGTCCACACATATGTTCACCGTAGGGCAGCGCTCGTTGCTGCTGCGCAGAAGCACGAGTTTACGAGCTTGCCGACAGGTAGCTGGCCGCCGCTTCCCAAGTCGCTTCTTCCGCACAGCACGTCCTCTGTTCGACCAGTCACCTTCGACTGAGGAAGATGCAACGAGCTTCCAGAACTATCTGAGAGCGAACGGGTTGAACCCTGCGTCTTCGGACATAAACAAATACCGCGAGGAATGGGAGAAAGAGGAGGCTGACAAAGGCGCGAACCCGGCTCAGACAAGCAACCCAGATCCTCCTGAGCCAGTTGAGGAAGACTCGGCAGCATCTACGCAGGAAACCACAACCAAGAAGGGATCAAAAGCAGTTTACGGGTCTCGCAAGGGCCGGGTACAGCGCAATGCGTCGCGCCGTCAGGGAGCAGAAGCCGTCGTGCCGTCCTACTTGCTCGAAAACAGCATAAGATCCTGGCGTCAGTTGCCCGATGACGAACCGCTCTGGAAAGAGATCAACGGCGGAAATGCTTCGAATCTTCCAGACGAGAGTGTATACCCAAATGCAACTGTAGGAGCCGGGTCGTATCAGATCAACCGCGATGTCCTGTTCGAGGTGCAAGCCGCCGTCAACGCCGGGCTACGACCGACGTGGGGAGGAGAAGCAGACAGCTTCGCAGCTTCCAAGGCACATCTAGTGTTGCAGTCACCCAAAGACGGAGGGCAGGCCTTCCTCGATGCCGTGGTGGAGAACGTCGCTCAGAGGTGCCGAGCTGATGTGATCACATTAGAAGCACAAGACATTGCCGAGTTTGTCGCAGATAACGACCAAAATGAAGCAGGGCCCTATTCGAACAGTAGCCTCACCACGCTCGGATACGAAACTCATATGCCATACAATGACCCTCCGACTAGAGACGACCAGTACGAAGCCCAAGAGGACGACGCTTCCCAAGATGAGGTGGTTGATATGGGTCAGGGCACCAGACCGATGAAGCCATCCGGTAAAAGTCCGCTCCTGTTCGACCAGCCTATGATGGTATACTCGGTGTCAGGATCCACACTCTCAGATCTTACCAAACAATTAAGCGGCAGTCTCAAGTCCAGTCCGAAACCGAAGAAAGCGGAGGACCTGGGCGCCGGTCCCACGTACCAGACTCATAACACAAGCAACCTCCTTGCACTAGATCTTGTCGAGTGCTTGATCAATAACACATCACACGCACAGACAAGTCGACATCGGGCGGCATCGTCCTCGCCGACGACGGAGACACAGGCTGAGTCCAGCTCAGAAGAAGGGTCACGCGGCGTCATCTTGCACATCAAAGATTATCTTGAAATATTTGCCACAAATGCAGGGAGCACCTTCATAAGAAATCTTCAGGAGCTTATCCTGAGCCTACGGAGATATGGGAAGAACGTCTTGCTGCTCGGTACCAGCTCCTCTGAGGACCTCCTCCCCTCACTCTCGGAGGATGGCTGGAGGGAGATCCAAAATGAGAGCACTGGTCCGACGCGTACGATTATCCTCCCCTGTACCAGCCCAAACTCTCAAGACCTATTCAAAACAGATGAGAGCAATCGGGTCCGCGACATCAACTTGCGTCATCTGCAAGATGTGCTCAAGCGACTCACTTCTGCTCCAGAACAGACTGATGCGATCTGCAAGCCCGGAAACATGCAGCTACAGTCCTCGTCCATTTTTGCTTCGGGATTGTCTGAAGAGGTTTGGTCCTTCGAGCACGTGCAAAGGCTCGCCCACACAGCACTCGGCCTGGTGCATCCAGGCGAAGAGCTGACGGCTGACCATATTGAATGGGCCTTGAACATGCTGCAATCGAGCGACAACGCGAAAGCGGAATGGCTACAGAGGGACAAGGAGCTCGGGAAGCCTGTTGAAGACGGAGCCAGTTCGAGCGGCGATTCGAAAGAGGCCCAAGAAGAGCGGATGAAGAAGTTGAAGAAAAAGTGCAACACGCATGAAAAACGTCTCTTGAACGGTCTCATTGACAGATCTGGTCTGAAGATCACCTTCTCAGAAATCCGTGCAAGCCAAAGCACCATCGACGCCCTCAAGAACCTCACCTCCCTCTCGCTCACCCGACCCGAAGCTTTCACGTACGGCGTTCTCGCGGCGGAAAAAATACCTGGTCTGCTGCTCTACGGCCCTCCAGGCACAGGAAAGACGCTGCTCGCCAAAGCGGTCGCCAAGGAGTCCGAGGCTACCATCCTCGAGGTCTCAGGCGCCGACATTTACGACATGTACGTCGGAGAGGGCGAGAAGAACGTGCGGGCAATCTTCAGTCTGGCGCGCAAGGTTGCGCCTTGCGTCGTCTTCATCGACGAGGCCGATGCGCTCTTCGGGCAGCGGACGAACAGCGGGTCGCGAAGCACGCATCGTGAGATTGTGAACCAGTTCCTGCGCGAGTGGGACGGCATGAGCGAGAACAACACGTTCATCATGGTCGCCACCAATCGGCCCTTTGACCTGGACGACGCGGTGCTGCGTCGCCTGCCACGACGGATCCTGGTCGACCTGCCCACCGAGAAGGATCGAGAGGCAATCCTCAGGATCCACTTGCAGGGCGAGCAGCTGGCTGATGATGTCCAGATCGACAAGCTCGCGCAGAAGACGCCGTTCTACTCTGGCTCGGATCTGAAGAACGTCTGCGTCGCTGCTGCTCTGGGTGCTGTGCGCGAGGAGATGGAGCTGGCCACGGCTCAGAAGTCATCCCCTGGAACAGCTGACAACACCGCATCCACAACGTCCCCATCACCCGACTCAAGTACAACAGCTCCATCAACGAATCCCCAGGCCGAAGATCAAGCACAGCCCGAACACACCACCAGTACCTCAACCACATCAGCCGAAGAACAACAACAACAACAGCCATCCTCTTCCACATCCACTACAGCCTCTTCCTCCCCCTCATCCCCCACCAGCACCACCACCACACCCCCAAACCCACAATACCCACCCCGACGAACGCTCAAAGCAACACACTTCGAGCGCGCCCTAGCCGACATCAGCGCTAGCATCTCGGACGACATGAGCAGCCTGGCAGCGATCCGCAAATTCGACGAGAAGTACGGCGATCGTCGCGGGCGCAGGAGGAAGCCGGCCGGCGGCTACGGCTTCGGCCTGGTGACGGAGAGCGAGCGTGAGAGGCTGGAGGACGGACGGGTCAGGAGCAGCCAGCACCAGCACCAGCACCAGCACCAGCACCAAGACGCGTGATTTTGCGTTGTTGGCCAGCTGGCACGGCTTCGATAGGCCAAAAAAGAAAAAGAGGAGGGAAGGGGCGGATGCATGTGGTTATTGTCAGACATGGTTTGGCATGGTATGGAATGGTATTGTATGGTATAAAATGAACAAGAGAAGGGTATGATCAAGCTGATAGATTTCGAGGGGGGGGATAAAAATGGGGCGCATGTTCACTGCTTCATTGTTATATTTATATATAACTTGGGGATGCCTGTGTGTGTGAATGTGTGTATGTATGTATGTATATGTACCGGACGTCGGTGGAGCTCGAGCGTTCAAGTGGCTGCTGTCTGGTTTTCCCAGCTTATACTGACACTCACTGGCACGCAGCTGTCATGCTCGAAATGTAATTGTAGGACAGAGGAGGCACAGAGACTGGATGAATGCATTTTGATGAGATGAAAACAACCTTCTGCGTGCAAAACTTCGTACGAGACGCCGTTTCTGGCAGGCTGCGATTCTGACAGACTGCGGTTCTTGGTCCAAATACCTTAGAATCACAATGAGATGTAGCTACGGGTGGTGTTTGGCGGCATGCTCATGCTCGGATGCCAGTGGGTTACAAACCTTCTCTCACAATCGACAGGCAGCCCCAAGGTACCAGATTTACTGGCGTCCGTGTGGCGCCCGATCTCGATGACAATGCTTCACTCCGATCCTTTTCCCTTAGATCATCTGCATGAAAAAGGCCCTCGAGACCGATCCGCACCCAGCACACGTGTCGGTCCTGCGAACAAGAACGACACGGGCCAAGATTTCAAAGTTGGATTCGCTCTTTCAGATCGAATTGACCATGCAGGGCGGGGAACCGCATTAGCTAAGAACCCAGGCTTTTCTGAAACCCTCTCGGCCCCTGCTAGTCAACGAAATCTGATGGCTCCCTCCATAGAAAGCAGTGTATAATCTTCAGTCAAAAAACTTCAGTCAAAAATCTTCAGTCAATAACCTTCAATCAAAAAATCTGAATCGTCCAGCAACCCCCAAGAATGATCGACCGTCACGGCTTGCCTGTGGCACGCTCGAACCATCCTCGAACCATCCTCGACATGCCCAGAACCAGGCAAAACAGCAGATGCCCCTGCCGCGCCGGAACGAAGCAGTACGCGAGTGGTGTGGTGTGGCGTTTTTCCTTTTCGTTTCTTTTCTTTTCTTTTCTTCTCGGTCTTTTTTTTTTTCCTTCTTTTCTTCTCTTTTCCTTAAGCAAAAAACAAAGCTTGTCCCATGGTGAGGACTATCAAAAGTGCCAGCTGACTGAACTAGAAGTTTGAAAAAACTTGTTCGGACAAACTTGAAAGAATTGGATTCAGTCGTGTCAGCCTTTATCTGCGACTCGACTCCGAGAAGTCAGTTATTGAAGCAGGGGCATGACTAAAAGCGGTGTAAACCATCGATAAACCCACTCTTACACAAGGCAAGAGCGGTGTAGACAATGGTCGTAGAAAATGGTCAGAGACCGATGACGTGTCCAGTCATACTCATCATTCGTTTCGAGCGTAGAATGTGAACAAGACCGTGGCCTGCTTGGAATCTGACTCGCGAGGGTAGCGTATGCAACCTTTTTGAGAGCCTTCATCCAGTGCAGCGGACAACCTTGACAGTGAAAAAAGTCGGTAAAGCAAAACTGTGTAACGCAAAAGCGTCCGTAAAAAGTGTCGACAAAATAGTCATGGTAAAGCAGTCGTAGAGTAAAGCTGTGGTAACAAAAATGTCATCGAAAAAGCTGTGTAATCACAAAATCGTGATGGGCTCCGGTAGAGCAAGGCTAAACAGTGGCAAGCAGGACGAGTCCAGACAAAGCGCAAAGTGTCACCAGCCGACCATCATAGCCCACATACGAACTTGATCAAACGCCCCCCGACCGGCTGGTAAACCAGCCGGCCGGTGGACGCAATCAACCCAGCTTAGCCAAGTATGCAAGAAGCTGCGATGCGAGTCTGAATGGGTTCGAGAGTATAGGCTATCATAAAAGGTTAGCCGCTTGTCGTGCAAAAGGAACAGGGTCAGGTTTGTCTCGGTTTGGCTTGTCATACATCCAAGGAAGAATTGACGATCACCGGTTGTGAGGACTTGTTAGGTTCTTGCCTCGCCTATCGTGGAAACTGCGAATGTGGAATGGTTTGAATCATTTGAAGGGACAGTGTAGCAAGATAAAGTGGGTGAGAGAAACATACCATATGCAGCATGGGCAACACTTTCGTCAGTCGCAGCGAGGTTCACAAACACGTAAGTTCGCACTGTGACATGTCAGCTGACGCAAAGTGACGACACTTTGAGATCGAGTGGGTGGCGAAACAAATCAGACAAGCAATACTGGCAAGTAACAGACAGTCGTGCGAAGTGCTGTCCGAAGAAAGCTCTCTTCATGGTCGATTCGGACTGGGAAAGAAGAACTTGGTGTGGATCATCAGGCGAGTTGAAACGGAAGGCAAAATGCGGTATGCGTACCTCATAGACCAATACGCGCCAGAAGCGCCAAAGAAGACCAGCAGAATGTGTGCTCAAAATGACGAAGCAGCTTCTGGAAATTTCACAGCAAATCCTCGAGGATCATTGAAATTTGCAGACGCGTCGCTGTTGGCACTAAGAGAGCCCACATGTTTGCCTGTGGACCCGAGCCAGTTGCAGTCAGAAGGACCACTTCACCAGTCCTACAGTGTAGACGAAATGTCTTAGATAACAATGAGGAGGCATGATGAGAAGATGGAAAGGCAGCCTGGTTCAAACCCGCCGGAGCATGGCAGAACAATCTGTTTGCTAGAAAGGAAAAAAAAAATAAAAAATTGTGGCACTGTGAAGACGAGCGGCAGAATTTGTACCGCGTGCAACAGTAGAGTCCGGAGTTAAGAGCAGAGACCCGTCGGAGTAGCAGCCGCGTGCACGTGATGCAGTCGCCGGCTACTTGCAGCACGCAGGGAACAAGAAGCAGAGCAGCGAGCAGCGAACAGCGAATAGCGAACAGCGAGACAGCAAATGTGCAGCAGCAGCAGCCAGCCTTAGCGGTAGCCTCAGGTCATATTTTCTCTTCCCTCTCTCTCTCTCTCTCTCTCTACCGTTGCATGATCGGGCGTGCCAGTACGAAATAGCAGGAACCCACTAGGCACCGGAGCCTCTCTAGCTGCAGCCTCTACAGCAGAAACAGCTGGCCAGCTGACCCATCCACCGCTTGAGCGCGCCTTTTTCTCCCCCACAATTGTTGCATGTACAGCGGCTGAGGCTATCAGCTTGTGAGTTTTTTTAAATAAAAAAAAAAAAGTTGCATCTCCGTCGTCGCCGCTGTCGCGTCTGTGTAGAGAAGAGAGAGAGGACTTGAACACTGGGCACTTGCAGTTCGGGGAAGAGGCCCCCATCTCCGTTTCCTGGACCATTACGGCTCTTGCTCGCTCCACACACCACGCACACCATACCCACATCTTTGCTCTCGTCCTCCACCACTTCGCTTCACCCAAATTCGAAAAAGCATCTCTACCGCCTCATCGTGCCCACCCGGCCATCTCGCGCCTTGCACTCTACCTTCTTGGCTCGCTCGCTCACTTTAGAGGCCAGCAATCGCAGAGCATCATCGCGGTTTTCTTTCCACTGTTCTTCTTTCTTGCTCGCGTCGCAGCTCTTCTCTCTCTTCTCTCTATCTCTCTCCTCTCGGCCCCGGCTGCTTCTGCAGTTCGACCATCCACCCACCACCCCCGGCAAGCCCGGCGGCCTCTGAGCGCACGGAGCTCGCGAGAGACCTGTCAGCGACAGCGAACTCGCCTTCTCTCACTCATCCCCTTCCGGCGTGTCTTCACTTCATCAACACGGCGCGCGTTTTGCATCCTATCATCAGAACTGCCAGGACTGGGTCTTTCTCTGTCAGCAGCTTGCTAGCGACATCCGCTCTCTACCGTCGCGTTCCCGTGTGTCGCGGAGGAGGTTGAAGATACTGCAGCGAGGAACTCTCCAAAATTCCGAAGAGGTGGTTATGAGCTGGCGCAATAAAACACGATAGCGAGGCCGTATACAGGCCTCGAGGGCGCTCTGCCTTTGCAAGAGGCATCCGAAATCGCTGGGGAGAGTAGCAACTTCGAGACGACGACTTCTCTCAGAAACGAACATCTCGTACCCGCACCTGTCCTGCCGCGCCCATCCTCTCATCACTTCTTGCCTTCTTTTCTCTAAAACGTCAGACCACCATCCTCCTTGCTCCCTTCACGATCTCGTCACCGAGCCTCGTCTCACACTCGCATACGCGACCTCTCCCTCTTTTCATCAACAAGCGCACGAAATTACAACCACCTCTGGGAGCTGCTCTAAAGAATGGCCATGGCTCAACAGTTCCATCCAAGTCATGGTGGGCTGCCACACGGGCATCCGGTCGGAGCAGGACATCCTCAGGCTGTTGCAGGTAACCAGCCGGGTATGAACGCGATGCAGATGGGAATGGGAGGACCTGGTGGCCCACAGGTCAGCCAGGGCGGGATGATGGGCATGTCGCACATGAATCACAGCATGATGAACCCTGCCATGCAACAAGCTCTGGCTTCCCAGAATCCAAACGTGCAGCAGCAGATGATGATGAACCAACAACTTTATCGCCATCAGCAGCAACAGCAACAGCAGCTCATGATGGCTCAGGCCCAGGCCCAGGCCCAACAGAACCCAAACATGGTCGTTCCAGGGAGCCATGGAATGCCGATGATGCCAAATGGCATTCACGGCAACCCAGGTATGCATCGCGGCGTCAACATGCCCGCGCACATGCACAACATGCAGCAGTCTGGTGGCCATCCTCCAGGTGCGACGGCTGCTCAGTTACTGAGCATACAACAGCAGCAAATTTTGGCTGCTCAACAAGCTGCTCAGCAGCATCAGCAGCAGCAAGCCGCACAGCAGCAGCAGCAACAGCAACAGCAACAGCAACAGCAGCAGCAGCAGCAGCAGCAGCAGCAGCAGCAGCAGCAACATCAACAAGCTCAGAGTGCAATGCAGGCGCAGGCAATGGCCATGCAACACCAGGCCAGCCAATCAGGTCCCAGTCCAGGTCAGTCGGCACCAACACCTATACGACCTCCTTCTCAGCTGCAGAATCGCGCCGAGCAGAGTGCGACTCCACAGGCTCAAAACCAGATGCAACCTCCGCAGCAACAACCAACGCCTGTTCAGCAGAACCAACCCCCACCACAGCAAGGGCAGACCGGCCAGCAGCCAGGACAAAGCCAGACTCCAAACCCACAGCCAAACCCGAATCAGCCACCGGCTACCAATGCAGCTCAGGGCCAGAATCAGAACCAAAACCAGGTTCCCAACCAGGGACAAGGTCCGGCTCAGGGTCAAGGTCAGCCGCAGCCTCAGAATCCGAACCAGATGGCAGCACAAGCTGGACAGCAGCAGATGTTGGAGCTGCAGCGGCGCGCATATATGCAACAGCAGCAAGCCCAACACCAGGCGCAACAGCAAGCACAGCAGCAGGCGCAACACCAGCAACAGCAAGCACAGCAGCAACAGGTTCAGTCCCGGAATGCCATGCTTGGCCCTGGCGTAGAATCGCCTCGGCTAACCTTGTTGAACTTTGCAAACATGCTGAACGAGGGTGGCCAGGACAACGGGGGAGACGACCTCCCCTACTGGCAGGTGTTCGCCAGCCGCTTCTTTTCTCCCAACGGCCAGATGCGTCAGCACCTGCTCAGTTCGAAGGAGCCATCCTACAAGAAGGCTTTCGCAGTATCCCACGGCAGCTTGCCGTGGTACTTCTACCTCTTGTTTCGACATGGGGTCAGCAGGATAGACATGAACATACAGCATGCTGACGAAGACGAAATACCCGGGGTCATACCCACCAGCCGCATCGTCAAATCCTCGCGTACCACCTTCACGTACTGGTATGGCAGCAGCCACCTGGTCATTTTCGTTGGAAAACTCAATGTGATTTTCGACGGGCAAGGGAAGATACAGTTGTTTGACTACGAAGTTGAAGAGACCAAAGAGTTCCTCGACAGGACCGACCTGGTCGACAACAACGACACTCTCGGCAGCCCCAACCAGTCGAAGAATTCGAAGAAGGCTGTGCAGCAGAGAGCGAACACCATCGCAAAGAATCCTTCCTTCTTTGCTGCTCTCGATCGAAGACCTGTGGGGGACTTTTCTTTAAGCGAAGGGGTTTTGCTATTCTTAGAGGTAAGACCGCACCCTGACATTTTCTTTTTGTAAAAATTTCCTAGCCGCAAGATCAACGCTGACTCACATTCACGCACAGATCGCAGAAAATTTTGGGCGAATGAACCAGCTCATTGAATTTTCGGCACAGCACCCAGGTCTTTCTGCGAACGAGTCCCTGCGGCAAGTCAACACCTTGTTCACTCAGCAAACCGCCAATCAGAACCCTGAACAGGCGAACGTCATGGGCAATATCGGCGGTGTTCCGGCTGGTTTCCCAGGCATGGCCCCCAACCAAAGGACACCGGGAGCCGGGCCTGGCACCGCATTCGCATCACCCGCTCCCGGAGCACACCTCAACCTCCCGGGAGCAAACATGGCAAGTCCTGCCATGATGGCACACGGGCTCCCTGGCGGACAGGGTGGTCAGGCCGGCCAGGGCGGAGTGCCCATGATGCCGAACGCCAGCCAGGGCGCCGGCAGTGCCAGTGCAAGCGCCAATGCCAGCCCTGGCATCAGCAACAACAACAGGAAACGTCGAGCAAGCGCCGTCAAAGCTGAAGAAGGGCAGGATGGAGAAGGCAAGGTCAGGCCAAGCCCGAAGATAGGCAACCAGAAGCGACCAAAAGCCTCTTGATGAGAGCTCACCCTAACCGGGGGCGGGGGCGGCTCTCTAAATACTGCTGTTCAAACTTACATGGTTAATTTCCGGCCTTTGTTGCAAAGGTCTCGACCCTGAAATCTAATCTTACATCAGCGGACATCTCTTCGATAGCCGTGAAAGGGATATTTGCAGGCAAATTCAAGCCCAAAGACTCGACCTAATCACTAATCCATCGCATGGGCAAGAGAGTGAGCAGGGTGGAAACTGAAAAACAACGGAAAGAAGAGGAGGAGTTTTGGCGCATTGATTACAACGGAAAGGGGGATGATGTAAGGAAAGCCACAATCGAGGGGTCAGCCCATTTTGCCGCGTTTTTTGACATGAAGTCATATGGAGAAGAGATACCATTCGAGCTAGGCATTGGACGGACCAAAGGAGGAAGCAAGGCGTGCAAGATCTTTTCATAACTACCTGGCTTACTTGTCTGTCTGTCTACCTGCCTGAAAGCTCGCTTGTCTGCCGATGCGCGCACAAATACTCACAATCTGGTCGTGACGATTACGGAAGATCTACTCCATCTTTGTTACCCTTTTTCTTTTTTTTTTCTTGTCCACACTGGGGAAGGAGGGGAGGGTTCATCCTTCAATCACGAGCAACACAGACGGACGATGCGGCCAAAGGCGGTTTGCGAGTGTCCTGCGAGCGGGCGTTGGTTGTAATATTTTTTTTCTTTTCTTCTCTCTTTCTTTTTCGAGAAATGTGGGAAAGGGGGAGGCCAAAAAACCCCCCCCTTTTCCCACCATCACGAGACTCTGAGAGGGACGGCGAAAGGGGGATCCCGCGTGTTTGTATGTGTGAATGTAACATAGCCGGAACTTTTCGTTCTCTCCTACTACTACCTCTTTGCATTCTTGGGTTTTTTGGTTTTTTTTTTGCTGCTGAGATTCTTCAAGTTTTTATCACTGTCTGTAATTTTTTGGGGGAAACCTGTGGAGGGTTCGATGCGAGTGAAAGGGTGGGTGAATGAATGGGTGAAATGGATCGATAGATGCAGGTGATGGGAGTGGTTCAGTCGGTCAGCCAGTCAGTCAGTCGGTTGTATGGAAGATGTTGAAGGCGAGGCGGAGGGGGGAGGAGGGCGTGGATGATGGCTAGGCGCGGCGCAGCATGGTGAAAAGATATCACGATAACAAAGTGTGGGGAAGATACGTTCATGTCTGGGTAATCTGATGGTCCAGACGGTGGGGGGTTGATAAGATTGGAAACGTTCAATGTGGAAGTACAGTTGACAAAGAATTGCCGTTACAAGTTAAGAAACACGGAGTGGCCCATTGATTTTGATAGAGTCTTGATGTGAATGGCCCTGTTCGACCCACTGGTAATGGCTCACGAGTTCGGAGTATAGCGTGAAGTAGCTTGGTCATTTGCATGCAGTAATATCCAAGCTAATATTCGGAAAAACTGCGATATCTGAAGCTGTGCTAGGACAGCCACAGCTACGATTCAAAGACAACATGAGATGGCATTAGAAAATGATTCGAAACTATTTTCAACCCGAGCTCAAATAAACCTTCCATGATCACAGATCCAGCAAAAAAATAAAGAACAGAATTGAAAGCAAAAGGCTATATCATGTTTTAGGACAAGTTTGAATGCTATTCAGCTTGGCCAATCCAAAAGGGGAAAAAAAGAAAGAGAAAAAATCGCATGTATTCTTGACTGAACACGTGCGTTACTTTTCACTCCAGTGAAGCTCCTGCGAATGCAGCACATCTCCACTGCTGCGGGTCTAGAGCTACGAAGCGATTTCGCGCTTTTACGACCAATTCTTCTTATTCTAATCTCAAATCATACTGGATTTTTCCAGAGTATGTATCAGCCTTTCAAGGAAACTAGGTACATAATTTTGGGTCTCCGCGAAATCATGTATGAAGCTGTTTGATATTCAGCTTTGCATGAATCGTACTACGATTTACACGTTCCAAAGGTTTCGAGTTCCCACTTTAGTTGCCAGGGAAGGCAGACTCTCTCGGAAAGTGCTTGGATCACCATCTTGTTTCTAGCTTTTCCCGTGTTTGACTATGTAACTTTCATCGCGACCCAAGTTATCAGGTCTCGCGATGGCATTGCCGGCGGATCCTCAAGATTTACTATTCTATTGCATTTGACAGGCACTGGAATTCAGCGTACTAATGGAAGTTTGTTTTACTGTGCATGAATAATATATTTCAAGACATCTAAATATACATATCGTTGGTTAAAAAAATATAAAAACTAAGATCAAAGTCACCTGCGCGGGAGCGAACCCGACAACAAGATGATTGATATTATAGAGTTAGCAAAGTCATGGCCGCGCTCTGTGTTTCTTGCCGTGACGTCCGTCTACCCCCCCCCGCTGATGCCAAGTACGCTTGCTGCGCGTGTGAGTGAGAGAGCCTCGCGCGATGAGTTGGATGGATGGAAAGAGCGATTCAGGTATCAGACGTCCGAGGGGGAAAGCTTGCCGCCGCCGCCTCGAACCCTAAGACGATGGCGCCGGAGGGTTCGGGAAGGTGTCGGTCCCAGTCGCGAAGTTGCAGTACTTCGGCCCATCCCCGTACCCGTTCCATCCCTGCAGGTAGTTCGCAATGTTGGACACGTAAGCGGCAGAAGCGCCCTGGGCATCGCTGAGGTTGTCGTTGTTGACCTTGCCCGAGTTGTAGGCCCGCAGGGTGGCGTAGAGGTCGCCCCTGGCGGAGCCGAGCGGCAGCGGGGAGCCGTTGATCAGCTGGACCAGGCCGGGGCCCCAGACGGTGCCCTGGGTGCCGTCCTGGATCATCAGGTGGATGGAGTTGGCGGAGTCGCTCGGGTTGTAGCTGCTGCTGTTGTACGCCTGCATCAGGCCGCAGTTCTCGACACCGTTGAACGTGCACTTCACCCGCGGGTTGCCCGTGCTCTCCAGGATGATGACGGCCAGGATGACGCGCGCGTCGATCTTGGACTTCTGGCTGATGTCGAGGATGGAGTCGTGGATGGCTTGGATCTCGCCTGCTGTGTCGTTGATGGGTCGAAGCGCGTACTGCACCATGCGCGGCCACATGTTGTTCCAGCTGATCCACGTGTTCCGAGCGGGGAAGTTGATGCTTGGCCCCGCGAAGCACTCGTAGCCTGATTCTGGTGGGTTTCGCCCTTCTAGTCCGTCGCTTAGGATGGGATCGTACCATGCCAGGCCTGCGTCGTCGGTCACGCTGGCGGTGGCTGGGTTGCTCGTGGTGGTGGTCGATGTCGTGGTCGAGGTGAACGAGGTCGTGGTCGCCTTCGAGCTGGTCGAGACTGAGGTGGTCGAGACTGAAGTGGTCGATGTTCGCGTCACGGTGCTGGTGGAGCTCACAGTGACTGTTGAGGATGCAGAAGAGCTCGTGGTCGTGGTCGTGGTCGTGGTCGTAGCTGCCTTGGAGGTAGATGTGGCCGAGGACGTCGTGGAAACTGAAGATGTCGTGGATACTGAGGACGTCGTCGTTCGAGTCACGAGAGTAGTTGAGCTCGTGGTGGATGTCGAGGCAGTGGAAGACGACGTTGAGACCTTCGAAGTCGTGGAAGCAGTGGATACAGTGGACGCAGAGGATGCAGTGGACGCAGAGGATGCAGTGGACGCAGTGGATGCAGTGGATGCAGTGGATGCAGTGGATGACGAAGTAGAGAGCGTGGTCTTTGAAGAAGTTGACTGAGTCGTAACGGACGAGGTGGTGATCGACGTGGACTTTGAGGAGGAGGCCGAGGAGCTGCTGGTCGCGGAGGAGATGGAAGCTGAAGAGGTCGCCGTGGTGGTGATCACCGGCGTGATGGTGGCAGTCTCGGTGGAAGGGACCGAGCTCGTGGATGCCACAGAGCTGGTCAAAGTCGACGCGATCGAGGACAGCGACACCGTGGATCGAGAGGCGCTCGTCGCGGTAGACGTCGAGTTACCAGCTGCCGGTGGTGCCGAAACGGTCGCGGTCAAAGTGATCGTGGAGGTCTTGCGCCTGCACGCACCAGGGGCGGCGGCCGCCAGGCCCAGCAAAGAAGTAGCGACGATAATGAAACGCATATTGGCAGAGTTCTCTGTGAAAGACACAAAAATCGTATGTAAAAATTAGATTAAAGACTGACTGGACGCTTGAAGGCGCAAAATGAGCGATGGCCTTTCGCAGCTGAACAAAAGAGTGGCAACGTGCTTGAAGCACAGATGGAGAGCTCTCACGATTACAAGATACGCAAGGTGCCAAAACAGAGAAAGAGAGAAAGACGAGACGAGGGGCTCAACTGTATAATGAGAAAAGTCTACCAGACTTGCAGGGAGATGCGCCGGCTGTCCGTTGCTCGTACCTTGCAGGCGCGTGGCAGATCCCTCGCAGCAGGGCCGGCGACAAGGTACGTGGGCAGCACGATCGCAAAAGGCAAATCATCGCTACATGTCCAATGAAGCATGGCGATGGCCAATCCACATGTTAGAAAAAGGCGCCTCTGGACGCCCTGGCTTGGCGGATCTCAGCTAGAACGCCACGAGAGCGGCAAAGGGGGGAAGAGATTATACAGAAGACGTTGGTCGGCCAAAGGAGTGCGCCTAAGGGGCCGATCAGCTTTCGCAAAGCCAGATGCGCTCGCGAAAACGACTTAGGAACGTTCGTCGTTTGAGCTGCGCGAACTGCTCATCGCGATCTAGGGCGCGATCGTAGCTAAAATTTTAGAACGATAAGTGAGAGAGAGAGAGCAGATATGAAGTCACATGGCGATCTGGACTGGGGGACCTTTGGCTTATGTAATGCGCACCGTCCAATAGTGTGGGCGAAAGTCAGTCGGGCTGGTGAACGAACTGGGATCGTCGTATCCAGATTCGCTGCAACCCCTGGGAGAAAAGTAAGCCTGGAAATTATATCTGCATGCCAAGTCCGTGCACATGCAATCGATCTGCCGGCGTTAGACGGATTCCTACTACTCCACTGGGACAAATGGTGTGCGAGTTGTGTAGAGGACTATAATTGCCTCTGGCAGATCCTCATACATGTTGCTCATCATCCATACACATTGCTGGTCATCACCTTGAGAAAGAAAAGGCCCTATAGGCAGCGAAAGGAAAATTTGCCGCTGGTAGACATCCGCAGTAGCCGTAGTGTCCTGTCTGTTTGTTCTTGAAGCGATCTCCACCTTTGATCTGCTGTCGTCGGGTTGGAAAGGACCTAACGCGCAGATCGCATGTCCATCGCAATTAAGTCCAACTCCCATCGCTCTCTCGGAGTCATGTGCAAATTTCAGCCTCAACAGATCGAGGTGGGTTGGTTCCGATTCAGATGGAAGGACTGTGAGCAGTCCCGATGTCGCCAATGGCTTAAAATTATCTGTCAAATTTGATGCCTCAGATATCATGGTACTGGGTGACACGATCATCGCACTGTAGGGCAAAGTACCTTCATCGGATGAAAACACCGACAACCACCGGTAAAGATTGTGTTTGTATGGGAAGGTACCACTGGCAGGCAAATTTGCCTTCCCAGGTACGATGACGCGATGTCTGCGGGACGCGATGTGCTCTGCGGATGCGGCAAGAGCCAGGGACAGACAGGTACGTACCTGCCCACCAAAGGTGGTGGTGGTGATGCTGAAACGAGGATGACGATATCGCGATGCTGCCCCTCTATTGAGCCTCATGCGGAGCCATGTGTCCGGGGGAAGAAAAAAAAACAAGGCCATTGAGCACCTTTGGATCCACCTTTACACATACGCGATCTTGATATCGATTTCAGACCACCTTGTGAGCGTAAATTCAATTTCACGATTGTATCCAACCGGACTCAGGTCAGCGCTGCAAGCCATTCTGGACTAGTCGGCACCTCTCACCGAAGATCACGAACTCGCACACCGTCATATATCAAGCAAACATGTCCGCTCCATCCTCAAAGAAGAACGTATTGATCGTCGGTGCGAGCCGCGGGCTCGGAGCCGAGCTAGCGAAGCAGTACGCCTCACAGGACGACGTGGAGCGCGTATATGGCAGCATCCGGGGCGACAACACGCCCGCCGCCTCCACGAGCAGCAGCATCTCCGCCTCCAACATCACCTACATACCCTCCGTCGACCTACTATCGCCCAACTGCGGCGACCGACTGGTGCGCGGCCTGCCCTCGCCGGCATCCTCGCACCCGCTCGACGTCGTCATCATCAGCGCCGGCGTCTTCAGCACGGACACGCTCGAATCGCCGGGCTGGGAGGCGCAGCAGCGCATGTACACGACCAGCTGCGTCGCGCCCGTCGCCCTGGTATCCGCGCTCGTCTCCGCCGGCTACCTCGGCCCACCACCGTCCTCCTCATCCCCCGCCTCCTCCTCCTCGTCGAGACACCCAAAACTGATTCTCATCGGGAGCGAATCCGGCTCCATCACGCTGCGCCACGAAAAGGAGGGCGGCGGGAACTACGGCCACCACGGCAGCAAGGCGGCGGCCAACATGGTCGGCCGCCTGCTGGCGCTGGATCTGCAAGACGCCGGCGTCAGCGTCGCGACGCTGCATCCAGGCTTCATGCGCACGGAGATGACGGCCGGTGTTGGGTTCGATAAGTACTGGGACGACGGCGGCGCGGTCACGCCTGATGTGGCGGCGAAGAGTCTGCGTGAGTTCATTGCGGGTGACCACATCAATCCGAGCTCGAGCGGTGGTTACTGGGCGCCCCGTGGCGCGGCGGATATCGGGACGGCCAAGGAGACGATTGGGGACCGCAACTTGGAGGCGCCGTTGAAGTTGCCGTGGTGAGGTTCCAGGGAAGGGTTTTGCTTTTCATGTGTTTGGTCTTGTTCGTTACTCGAGGTGAAGGAAAAGTAGGCTACGAAACTCGAAGGCATCTTTGAGAAATAATCTCGTCACAAGATTAACGCTCCCATGAGGAGGGAAATCACGTATCAAGCCAGGAACAAAAGTGAAGATCAGTTCATGAGCCATTGAATTCCAAGCTTCGAGATGACCGAGAAGAGCTTGCAGCAAGTCTAGGCAGATGCCCACACGCCCTGCAGCATCTCTTACAAGGCCTCGATAGCTTTCATATCTACACAGCTCTTGCCAAGCCTAGCTGAGCTAGCACATCGAATCTATCCGTCCTGTTGTGTTCGTGTCAGCTCTTAGCCAGCACTACCCGTCTCATGACACTGTGCTACCGTGATCCCGCCAAACCTCGCGACATCAGGAACTCCGTCCGAGATAATCACTCAGCAATCCATCATCTTGCGAAGACCTGCTGTACGAGACCAAGCCAACTCCAAAGTATTTGCAAAGCACCTCAAACGCCCGACGTCAATCTTCATATCAGTTTCGCACTCCGACAGCCTTGTGAGACGAGCAAGCGTCTATATCTCCTTGCCAGTCTGGCAGCTCGAATCTCCTTCATCCAGCCGGGTCAGCCCTGAAACGGGCGGTGCAAAGGCAAAGTGTGACTAACGCCAGTGCCATTCGCATGGAGTGTTTGGCTTGCTCTGATGCTTCACGCAGAGCACATCGCCGCAGCCGCTGATGTTGCCGTCGCATCCCACCGGACATACGCCAAAGCAGTTTGGGCAGTAGTACTTCCAGTCGAAGCCTTCTCCGATACAAGCTGTGCATTGCATCATGTTGCTCGGCTCGCCGCGGCGCATCCACACCACCACCTCGCTGTGGATAGACTGTATTGCCTGCAGCTCTAGCGGGTGCAGGCTGCTCCTCTGCAGATCGAGCTCCATGGCCCGCGCGACGCAGCACTCCACGCCACAGTTGGCGCAGTGGCCGTGATGCTCGAGGCAGTTGAGCATCGCAGTCTTGCGGTGATACGAGTGATTTGGGTGCTTGGATGACGGGTCACCGGCGCGAGGCGCTAGCTTTGGCATCATGAACACGCGGCGCAGGAAGCGCTCCTGTATCGCGTCGAGCTCCAGCTCATCGAGCCCCTTGATGCCTTGTCCTATCTTGCTCGTCGACCAGTCCAGCTCCTTTCCGAGGTCTTTCAAGAGACGGCCTTGGCCCTCCGAGAGCTGCTTGTGGAAGGCATTGCTCATCTCCTCCAGCCGATCATGCATGTCAACGTATGAGCCCTTCTGCCATGCGAGATATATAGCCTTGGCACGGAGCGAGTCGGGAAGATGTGACATGTGTGTCCTGAAGCTAGTGTGTGGACGCTGTATCATGGGGCAGACCTGCATGTGATCGCGAAAGCAGGCCAATCCGAGCTCGCATATCGGCGCGGACCGGCACTCTTGACACGGCACCAGCGACTTCCCTGAGCCATCAGCTCCAGTTGTGCACTTTCGATCACAGCTCGAGCATCGCTGCTCGTCAACAACACCTCCTGTAGTCACATCTGGGAGCTGAGGGAGCCTGGACTGCGGCCGTGTCTCATCGTCCATTTCAATGGGTATGATCTCACTGAAGCGCCGCACACCAGGAGTCGAAGGCAGAATCGTCCACTCAGACCTATCATTTGACAAGCTGCTGTTCTTCTTGATCTCCTGGATCTTACTTCTCCACTTGCTGACAGCTCCGGAGCCAGATCTTTCGATGCGTCGAATTCCCAATGTCCCACCAGCGATTTCCAGCTCCTCCGGCGACGCAAAGTTGTTGAGGCGTAGAAATATCTCATCCAAATCGCCCCTTTTCTTCTTCTTCGACTTGCGTCCAAACGTATTGAAAGCACCTTCCAATTTCTGAGGCATCGACTTCTTGCGGCGTGCCACCAAGGGAAGTGGAGGCAGAGGTGGAATGTCGACAGAAGCCGCCCTCTGACCGGGGTTCGAAAGCACTGTTGGGTTTGTGATGATATCTCGACAAAGGTCTTTCAACGAGCGTTTCTTCTTGACAAGCGACACCTCCGATGTATTGGCCGATGGAACATAAGTCTCTGATGGGTGGAACAGAGGTGACGGCCCAGCTCGGCACAGATTGACTAGTGCGGCTGTCGTTTTGATAGACTGGTCTCCCTCATCGTCGTCCAGACCAATTTTGCTCCTGGGCGACGGTCTATTGCCATAGGGGCTACGTGCTTCTAATTTCTTCCTCTCCGGTGTCGTCAAGATGCAGCCATCAGCAGAACCTCTCGAAGCTGGTGAAGGCTCCGACAGACTCCGTAACGATTCAGGGGTCTCGTGGACGATTTCAGCCTTGCTGCTAACAGAACCAGATTTCGTGGGCCCGAGGGAGCCGCCTGTTTGCGTGGACAGATGACCACCGTCGCCGTACAAGCTAGACTGGTTGCTTGACCTGATGCGTGGTACGGACAGCAGGTCACATGGTGACGGTGTGTTTGGAGAAAAGATGGGGCTTTGATTCCGTAAATCCAATGTGCTGGCCTGATCTGTTGGAGATGCCACCTGGGAACCAGATGATCTAAGTATCGACTTGATGGGCTTGTCTAGCGATTGAGGCGTGTTTGATTTGCTTCTCGACCTGTTCTGTCCTCCTCCCAATGCCGGATTATGCCGAGGCGTGAAAGGAGTAGATCCGGTGTGAAGGGAGATTCGGGGCTCCTCCTTTGACACGCGCAGAGTCGACTTGAAGGGGTTTGGTGTGGCTACTCGAAGCGGCACGGTGTTACGACCCGGCGTGAATCTTGAGCTTGCATCAATGCTGTCTGCTGACCCGTTCGACGATGAAAATGACTCATGATTACTGGGAACACTGGCCCAGCTGGACTTTCGACTTCCACCGGAGATGTTCGCCATCTCGCTCCCCGTGACTTTGTCTGAAGATGAGGATACGCTGTTGCTCCGAGGGGTATAGCGCGCAGAGTCCATGACAGAAGCTTTCGAGGCCAGAAAATCTGCTTGTAGGTCCAGAAATGCCCTCTGTGCCTCGAACGAGGCTGCCACTGGGCTGTTGCTGCTGTTGGTAACGGCCGCCTCATCGCTTGTTCTGGTTGGCTCTTCTGTGCTCATGCGGTTCGTCTTCTCGACAGCATGACCTCGAACAGACGAAGAGTCCGAGGCACGCAATCCGCTATTTCTCGCAATAGTGAAAACTGGGCTGAGCGGAGTGATGGTGCTATGTGAGGACTGGCGGCTCATGACAGTGATCTCTTGCTCCTTCTCGGAGACTGCAGGCTCCTCCATGTCAACCGTTGTGGCTGGTTTCACTGGTGCAAGACTTGCGTCCGGCTTCGCAGTTGATTCTAGCTTTTGACCTTTCAAAATCATCTTCCGCTCTTCTGCTGACACGGGTACAAAGCGTCTGCAGAACATCTCAAAGTCCATGTCAGCGTCTGGGACTGGATTTGCTCCAGTATGTGGCACGGCGCCTTGCTCGAGACTAGGGAGCGCATCCTCATTCTTGTCGGGTTCCTTGCGTTCATAAGGGGCAACTGGCTTGAGTCTGCGGAAATCAAATGCTGGCTTAACTTCATGTTCAACGGCCGTTTCAAAAGTTTGATTTGCATCTCTTTCGGCTTTCTGCTCCTGACCTGTCGCACGAAGGGTGGCTGATCTGGGAAGAGGAAACGCAGCAAAGGACAGCGCTGCTCCAGCACCTTCTCCATCAGGAGCTTGCGAAGCTTCTTCTTTCAACACGTCGTCCACTCTCGCACGGGCTTCTTGCTGCTTTTTCTTTACCGCATCGAGCAGGTCGGACCAAATATCTGTTTGGTAGCGACCAGACTCGTCAGGGCAAGTATTCTGCGTAATTTTGTCAGCGCTACAGTCCTCATCCAGCATGTCTAGACAGTCTCGCTCACCTCTGTCCCTCGATTCTCAACATTCGCATCTGTTTGTACCTTGTCTGCTGCCTGTACCTCCAGAGTAGGGGATGGCTTGTTTCTGTCGACAACACAAAATTTTTGACCCTTTTTTGGCGCGTCAGTTTTCTGAAAAGCGTTCCCAGATCGAAATCTCACCTCCTTCTTCAAGACTCTGAAACGAGTTGCCATGATCACAGCAGATGACAGCAGGTCATCATCAAACCTGATGTTGCGGGAACCACAGATGTTGATGTGAAAGGAGGTGTTCTGGGGCTTGAGAACAACCTGGCGGGGGAAGAATTAGGAGAAAAGGGAAGAGTATTGCCAGCTGGTGCTGTCAGTTCTGCTGGGAGCTCTCTCTCCATCGCGCCTGCCAGTTTCAGACATACACAGTCACAGCACACGTGACAGAGCGATACCGCCACCATCTCCATCAACTGTGTAGCGGAGAACAGCTCAGCTATCCTTTCATTGCCAATGTTCCGTTTCAGTCAACATCGAATTCACAGTAAAAAGCAGAATAAAGCGTGGGATTGTGAATTTGGCTATGCCAGCGTGGGATTCCTCATGTGTGGACAGCATGTTCTCACTACACCTCAAAACACTATGGGAACAAGTCTGACAGAGCTTTTTTTTGTCACATACTAGCATCGTATTCACTGCTTCTGATTTGCACCATTTCTCTGCCTGACAACTGCCTGTGCCCGTGGATGCACGCGGCATGACACAGGACAGGCACCGTTTAGACGCTCGTTAAGTAATCATTCATAAGCACTTCTCTGACACAAATGCATCAGCGATAACGGCTAATGAGAGTAGCAATATAGACCCCCATAATTGATACCATTTCTGGATGCATCTCCATTGCGGTGCCGGGGCATTTGCACAGCTGCGGCAGCCGTTCGTTGACAACACAGTCGGACCCATTTATTCTTTCGCGTACTGTGCTGTCCAGTCTCTTGCCTTTTGGATGGCGCCTTCTTGATTCTGTTTCCACTCTTGAGCCACATCATTTGCGAGTGGATCATCGGGATTGGGAGCGCCGAGCAGGGCTTGAATGGAGAGGAGAATTGTTCGAATTTGAAGAGCCGGTGACCAGTTGTCTGAAGGAGCTCGCGTCAGTGCCTCCTATACGGGTTGCAAGACTCTTGGATCTTACTCTTCAGCACATCAAGACAGATCCTGCCGAGACGATCGATATTCGGGTGGTATATTTTGGTCAAGAAACGGATCTTGGGTGGAGTCATGGGGTAATCGTCCGGCAGAAAGAGCTCAAGCTTGAACTTGCCACCTGGAAAAAGATTAGTGAATAGAAAACGGAGTTGAGCGCGACGGCCTGCTCACCCTCGTACGGCGACTGCGATGGCCCATCGATTCGGACGTCGAAATATCTGAGGTTGTCCTCGTGGGGGACAGCGCTAATGCCTGGGACACTGAGAGCTGGTCAGCTTGGACAGACCGGTCGATCCTTTGCCGAACCACTCACGGCTCAGACACGAGCCTCTCCGTCTCCTTGATGATTCGTTTTGGCAACGACATATCTGGAAATAGTTGGGCAGTATCCGCTCCTTTGCTTGGTGGCAAGAATATACCAGAGAGAAGACTACTGCTCGACAGGTGGCTCTGCCTCTCAAGCGCAGCCCCGCCAATGGTCAGTCAGCCGGCTGAGGCAGTGTGTGCCAGATCGCAAGCGTTTCGTAGAAACACTGGGTTCTAGAGTCTATGAGTTTGAAGCATATGAGAGAGAAGTTTGTGGTCAACTCTTTTTCTAACCTTCCCGACCAGGCGCATGGAGCAGCAAATGTAGGGGTTTCTACCATCCCTCAGGCAAGAAGCGTCAGTCAGACGCTCCTGCAGAGGGACCAGCACCGGAGTTTACTACCGACACGTTATAAGGCATTCTGGCCCGCTCCAAGCACGTTTGAGGAAGTGACGTGAGGCAGCGCGGTGGTCGATCACGGAACTATAGGCCGGTTCCTGGCTTGGCATACGCTCTGCCTGCTGCTGTCATGCCCGCCGGGCGTGGGCCTGATCTGGTGGTCGGAATGAGTCGGAGTTAAGAGCGCAAGCTGCAAAGCCGTCAAGCGTAGGGACATCCTCATTTGCTGACAGGTACCTCTACTAGTACATTCAAGCAAGGCCTCTGCAGTACAGGCATGCGATTGTCGTTCAATCCTCTTCACGTGTAACAGTCTTGAGCAAGAGACATGTGTTGACCTCTGACCTACCTTGTTTTCTCTGGCATTGTATCTTGCATGCTCTGTTGATCATGGTCAGTGATGTGAGACCACGTTGGATTCACCGGCGGATAGCAGCATGTTCATGTGGCTTACACGTGCTTAATGAGGTGTCGATACCGGATATCGAAGTGATTTGAAAGCATTTCACGAAGGACAACATGTCTTCCGACGTCACAGACATCACCTCGCCCTTCCAGAGCCCTACGTTTGGCAAAGATGGCTCGTTCGAAGTCAACAAGCCTGTCGGGTCCATGTCCATTTCGCCATGTGGCCGCGACGTCGTGCTGGCATCCCGGCATGGGCTGCACATTGTCGACCTCGACTCGCCCTGGTCGCCTCCACGCCACCTCGCTCATCATACGCCCTGGGAGGTGGCAGACGTTCAGTGGTCTCCGTTCCCTTCTCGCGATCACTGGGTGGTCAGCACCTCCAACCAGAAGGCCCTGGTGTGGAATCTCGAAATGTCCAGCCGCTACAACGCAGTTGAGATCGTGATCCATGGACACACCAGAGCCTTGACCGATATCCAGTTCTCTGCACACCACCCCGATATGCTGGCCACTTGCGCTGTCGATAGTTTTGTGCACTGTTGGGATCTCCGCCAACCAACGCGTCCCGCTATAAGCTTCTGCGACTGGTTTGCTGGCGCTACCCAAACAAAATGGAACCGGCGTAACTCTCACATCATCGCCTCGTCACATGACAGAACGCTGCACATCTGGGACGACCGCAAGGGTGCCATGCCTCTGAGGTCGCTGGACGCTCACGATACCAAGATCTACGGCATTGATTGGAGCAGAACTGACCAGAGCAAAATAATAACATGCTCACTTGACAAGTCGATCAAGTTTTGGGATTACTCAAACGAGGGCAATCGTCCTGAGCGGCTCCTTCGCACGCCATTCCCCGTCTGGCGAGCTCGTCACACACCATTCGGATACGGTATCATGGCCATGCCGCAACGAGGGGACTGTGACGTCTATCTATACGACTGCCGCGAAGAAAGCATTTGGAATCGAGACCCAGACCGTGCACCTGTCTTCGTCGAGAAATTCACCGGCCATCAGGACAATGTGAAGGAATTTCTCTGGAGGCCGCGCGGATCCAGCGAGGATGGGGCTGACAATCGCGAGTTTCAGCTCGTCACCTGGAGCTCGGACAACTACTTGAGACTGCATCATCTGGATGACAGTCTTTTGGAGAAGACCGGCTTCTCACGAGGCAAGCCGGGCCATCGTACCACGCGTCGAGGCGCCATCTACAAGACCTTCCGCGTCGAGGATGAAGACCTGCCCCCGATTCCGCCTCAGCTCGGTCCACTAGTCATAGAGTCCAACTACTCTGGACGAGGACCAGCGTCAATGACACCTGGTCCTGCTGCTGGCGCCTTGGGCTGGGCCGACATGGGCTTCGTGAGCACACAGCAAGGAACGCCGACCATGGCCAATGGCCGGAAGGACATCGATCCTATCACGTGGATGAAGGGAGTCAGGATCGGGAAACGCGAGGATAGGTCGAAGCAGGACGCAGTCACCGTATCAATGCCGACACTGAATGTCGAGCACTGGGATAATTACGACAATCTTGGCGAGGAGGTGTCGCACGTCGGCCAAACCTTCAGCAAGGTTGAATTCCAGACTGTCGACATCAACAAGCGCTTCATTCGCATGACACTCTCTGGCCCGTGGGGTAAGGACAGGTCACAGGCGTATTTGACATGTCGCGTCAACTACCCTGGCGAGTACCCGTCGCATCCTGCAGACATCATCATCCAGGAGACAACAAGCATCGCACCAGACAAGGTGTCGGAGATAGAGAAGGCCTCCAAATCCATCACTCACGCTTTCTCGCAGCACAAGAAGCACTCTACCGAAGCTATAATTCATTATTTGCAAGGAGAAAAGACGCTTGACGATCTGACAGGCCTCTTGAAGCAAGGTCTTGAGACTCCAGACATCCTTCCCGTTGCGAACGCCGGAGACAGTTCGAGCGATGACGAGGACGAGCTTGACCCTCTGAGCACGGCGCAGCTCGATGAGCTTGGATTGGGTGGCTCTGATGTGCTGGCCACGTCCAATCCAAATGCTAACGTGCCCTTGCCGAAAGCTTGCGGCGCCATCTGGACCAACGACGGTCGCCTTCTCTGCTTCTTCCCCCCAAAGACAGATCCACTGGGCTCGACCACAGCAGCATACGGCTTGGACGGGCCGGCGGGGTCAGCGAGGAGAAAATCACGATTTTTTGATGGTTTTGGAAGATTTCATCCCCTTATCGAGACGCGGCAATCAAGAGCATCAAGCCTAGGGACGTTCGAGAGCTCGCCGCCGTCGTCGGATTCTGAGGAGGAAAGCAGTGTTTCGAGCTCTTCCGACTCGTCAATGCCGGACGGGCCCCTCTCTGAAAATGTACAATCAGCCTCACAGCATATGATATACACCAACCCTTTGACGCCTGGCATCGCTTTCAGGCCGATCGAAGGCTTTCAGGGATCGCAGACCAGCCGAAGACTCGACGAGGGATTCTGGCCAACGTCAAAGAACGTCATTTCCATACGCAACTTCCGTCATCTACTCCCTGCTCAGAGGAGTCTCGCTGATTATCGCTACGGTGGTTTCGAAGCTGCGCACTTCAACGCAGAGCTGACCATAAAGCTGGGCTTCTCCGATCTGGCCAGCGCATGGCAGCTGGTGACGAATTTGCTGGCTGCTCAAGGACACCATACAAACCCAAGGAAACCCAGCACAACTCGGCGAACATCTACAAGAAAGTTGGATAAGGGTCAGAGAGCCATGAGTAACAGGTCCAGAGCTCCCACATTTCAGATTCTCTCACTTGTCAGCTCTACGTTCCTCGATAATGTTGGCACCACAGCAGCCAAGGATGTCTTCGAGTATTTCTGTTCAAAGGGAGACGTGCAGACAGCAGCGGCTCTATCGTGCGTGCTGGCACATATCCTGCCTTCCTACATCCCGGCAATCAGTGCTGCAGACACAAAGCATGCAATGACAAACTCTCCTGTAAAAGTCGTGTCCAAGAGGCCACTAATCCTACGGCAAGACTCGGTGGCTGTCATCGATGATGACGTGGATGAAGCAGCCACTTCACCTGACAAGAGGCAGCCGTCCTCGTACGAGATGAGCTCTGGTGATGACCTCATAGTCAATCCGCCCTCCTTGGCCTCCTCTCTGGGTGCAGACCTGTCAGACCAGCCTCGCTCATCATCTACGGGCAACACTTCATCCTCACAGCGGGTGCCCAAAGCCGTCACTGTGCGCAAACAAGACTCCTTCCTGGGTTTGAAGCCGTCGCCGAGCCGAATCTGGCAGTTTGAGAATGCCACTGGCTTGCTGGCGCGGGCTAGCAACTTTGCGAGCGACATTTCCCGCCTGTCACTGTCCGCTTCGGCTTCACCTCCCTCGCGCAAGCACCCAAGCCCAAGCCTCAGTCTCAACATTGCAAATTCTTTGAGGCACAGTAGAGGCAGCCTGCCTGCACCTGAGATTGGCCGTCCTCATCGGGAGTCAAGTTTCCACGATGACCTTGGTGAGGAGAGCCCTGCGAAGCAGTTGGATTCAAAACAGGATGACCGTCGCAAGCGAGCGTTCAAAGTATCGTATAGGGATGAAAAGCGAATTGCGAATCAGATGACGGTTCTCAGCCCGCAGCAAGAAGAGCAGTTGCGCTGGCTATTGCAGGCCTACCGCTGTGCCTACGCGGAAATGCTCAACATGTGGCGGCTACCAATCCTGCGAGCAGAAGTTGCGAAGCACAACGTGCCACCCATATTCGACTCTTCTCCGGTCGCCACACCGAGCGAAAACCGAACAAGGCCGACAGCAGCCCAAGCCAAAGAACCGCTGGAACTATGCAAGCGCTCTCGAGCGTCGAGCGAGGAAGAAACACCTGTCAAGCCCGGGGTGCGATCCTGGCGCGTCTGCCACAACTGCGACGTCCCACAATGGAGTCTACAAGGCCAAGGACGCACCGCGGCACCCTTCCGATGCACGCACTGCCACGCCCGCTCGCGTGCTCTGACATGCGTCCTGTGCAACCGGATGGTACGCGGCAAGGCGTTTCCCTGCTCGACATGCGGGCACCTACTGCACACGCGCTGCCGGGCCAAAGTGCTACAAGACCCCGCCCTGCAGGGCCTCTGCCCCGGAGGCTGCGACTGCAAATGCCTCAACAAAGTCGTGGTCGAGGTCCAAGCGGCGAAGCGGCCCGACCTCTCCCAGCAACAGATGATGATGAAGAAAATAAAGAAGCAGGGCAGCGTTGACACACTGGCCACGGAGGTGAGAGTCGGTGACGCGCTGAGCGGCAGGTTGCCGCCATCGTCGGTGGCGACGGCAGCACAGGCCACGGAGCGCGGGAGGCATGCGAGCATGCATGATGGTGAAGGCGTGGATCTCAGGTCCGTCGGGTTCGCGTGGGCGAGGGACAGCCTGGCGCGCAACTTGGAGCTGAGGCGCACGAGGACGCGCAGCGTGGATCGCCGCGTTGATAGGGATGCGGAGCACCAACAACCCCACCCGCCGTTGCCGGGACGGAAGATCCTAGGCATGACGAGCTTGAGCGAGTGGGGCTGATGGGCTTATGATCTTTCCCATGTTTTTTGGTGTATTTGTGAGGGAGAGAGAAGGCAGATTATGTGACCCTAGCATTTTGGAGCTTCCCGGTTAATTTTTTCCCCCCTAATTCGGTACTGATGGCGTCTGTGCAAGAGAGAGCTTGAGATTTCGGTCAAGCGATTTGATGATACCCTGCATGTCTTTTAGTCGTTTATTTCTTTCGGTTCGTGTACAGTACGGTGTTTGCTACTGAGCTGTTTCTCGCTGTATCATAGCTTCTTTATCTACATGTTTTTCCATCACAATGCTTTCTACTGTACCTTGAACCTCAACATAGGAAGTAGTGATCGCATTAAATTGGAACAGCTTTTACTGGTTGCATATCCCCATGTGCTTCCTGGTGGGTCTTTGATGACAAACAAGAACAAGAGAAAGGATCGAGATTGAATCTAACATTCATTCAGCGTCTGGTATCCAAATTCAGAGTTGTATCAACCCACAGGTATACAATCATAGATCTTGTCCTGGCACTGGCTTGACATAGCCCAAGTCTGAACAGCCAAATCCCTTCTCCCCCCCCCTATATTTCAACTGACATCCGATTCGAACACGCAACCACCAATTTCGCCACAGCCTTCCACACCAGATTACTGCGTCGTCACCACTACCCAGCCCAGCCCAGCCCAGCCCAGCCCATCCTTCAGACGCAGTAAGCCTGGCCGTTCTTCATCACGCAAGACCCAGAGCGGGGCGCGCACGCGTTGCTGAACCGGCAGTTTCCCTGCGCGTCGCCCACGAGGATGGCACAATCCCTGCAGGTTCCGTGCTGGGTCGAGGCGTTGGCCGTGCAGTAGGTGTAGCCTGTCACACGAAACATCAGTTGCCAACTCGGTTTCCCTCCTGTTCTCGGACCAGCTCTGGCTTGGCAGACTTGACGCCAGGGTGTTTGATGCTCTCATCGCAAGGAAAATGCCAGTTCTCCGCGAGGTGACTCACCTGGTGTGCACTTGGGCGGGTTCTGGCGAGCTGCCAGCTCAGCCGCGGCGTCGATCAGGGGGCTGGCCGCAGCGGCGCCAAAGAGGGCAGTGGCGAAGATGATGGCTGAGAACTTCATTTTGGCGTGGTAGTATGGGTGTATTGGTCAAGAATGGGTTTGGAGCTGGTGATTGCGTTACTGAAGATGTCGATACCGATGTTGGAGGAAACGAGAGGGTTGTCAATCGCTCTTTATACCTCACAGATCTCAAATCCCCTACCATGCATGCTCATGCCACTGCCAACGACTCTTTTTCGACATTGCTGGAGGATAGGTCTATGTCTGACTCAGCTCTGACCTGAAGAGTCCCTACACGAATGGAGAAAATGGTTCCTGCTGGTTCTATGCGAATTGGACGAGCTACGCGTAGAGCATGAACCCGACTGATGCACATATTGACGCCGCCAAGGGCTGGGCTCAGTTAACTTTGCAGTTGCTGTTCGTCAGCAGTGAGTAATCCTCCGGTGTGATTCAAGAGGTCAAATGTTTCCAGTCTTCTCTGCGTGACGTGTTAAATCTATACTCCGGCAGTGTTCATTCTTTCTTAATGTTTTCACGATCTGATGATTACGTCCCGGGAAGATGCAACCTCACATGACGTCTCCCAGATCTTGGTATGAGACAGCACATCTGTATTGAGATAGTTAAACTCGTTGAGTGCCTGCACAGAAATCTGGAGATAAAGGACTCGCGCCATCCACTTAGTTCACTGCAGCTTTTGAGAGGCATCATGCAGTTCTTTCAAGTGATAGCGTGGCATAAGACTTGCGAAGTTGTTCTTGAGGCAACTCCACTAATCATCAAGATTATGTGCCTGCTCTGTCCCTGATCGACGTCCTCACTCTTCGAGAAGGCGGTCTAGCGGAACCTGAGCACAAGGCCCAGTCCTTTATCAAGATGCAGTTTAGGTCAAGTCCCCGATCTGACGATATTCCTCCCTCATGCTAGGTCTTCTTCTCGAGGGGTTCACCAGACCGTGGCTGCTTAGGTGCTCTGATGACAGATGATCTTGGCTGCTTGGAAAATGTACCAATCGTGCCCCGAGCGTTGGGGCCAGGTTTGCAAAATATGATACCTTTCTCCATATTCTGAGTCACATGTTCGGCAGCATGGTCTCCCAATGCTTTGAGCAGTCTTGATAAGTCTTGATAAGTCCTGAATATTCTCGGCTCCATCTCATCAGCAACGCCACATTCCTGGTCAAGTCCCTAGCCAGGTCTAGAAGATTGTATGTAGGGCGAAGTTCGGTATTTTAGACCTGAGACACTTGAATGCACATCATGGAGATCTGGGGATTAGAGAAGCAAAGAAAACTGCATTGCTTGTGACAGCATGTGGCATTTCATGACTAACAATACCTGCAAGAATGCATCTTTATCATTCAGCCACAGAATACCCTGCATAGAATACTCAGATCTCAGGACAGTAACATGACTGATGTAAGGCAACGGTGCCATCAATTGATCGAATATTGCCTGTCTAACATCAAAGCTTTGCTGAATGTTTTGACGAAGCAAATCTTACTAACTTCAATAGTCGTCAAAAGATTGCTTTTTTGCCTTCAACAAGAAGATTTGTATTGAGTGGTGACTAGATCCGGATTCAATTTAATCAACATTTCATAGGCGGGATTGATGAAGGGGCTAAAATTTGGCGCTTCAAAATTTTTGGCCTATTGCCTGTATAATAGTAAAATCAAGGTCAAGAGGGTCACGCGACGTGTACAAAGATGGAAGCTGCGGGCTGAACCTCCTTCCCGCTCTCGCTGTATTATCTACAACCTATACTACCATGTTCAGTAGCACCTTCCTTACAATTTGACAGAGACCGTTTGGCGTTGCATCGGAGTTGTCAAAAATTCCTATGTTGTTGGATAACATCTCTAGAGCCCACTTAAAGCTATCAAGATTTGCATGGTGGCAAAACATCTCAAAATTCTCTGACTAGTCTCGACAGGTTCAGCACGCTGCTTTGAATGAATCACGTGTTCAGACTTTGATTTGATCATCACTATTGGGTTTCCTGGGTATCATCCAACAAGGCTGTGTCCGCTGTCCGCAGGAAGATACAAGATAGGCAATTGAGAAGAGAAAAGAGAAAATTCAAATCAATCCCGAAAATTCCATCAGCATCGCACAAATTCCGGAAGAATGTTGGGGCTGATGAGCATGACACCACTCACAGATGTCCGTTAGCATGGGAAATAGACAAATCTGTGCAATACCGGCTGTTCCCTGCGCAGAGCAACAGTCAGGCCAGCAACGTCACGCCTAGTTGGCTTTTCACCAACCCCGAACCTGGCATAATGCTACTCGGTTAGCGGAACCCACCCACCCATCCCCAGCAACTTGGTCCCATCTTTCGCCTCAGAGTGAAAAGAAGCGTGAAAAGAAGATAGGCTTATCCAAGTGAAGGGCGGGGGAGTAGAATCGTTATGGGCCAGGGAGGGCGGGTGACCACAATCACCATCATCGCCCACGTCCAAAGACAGACACACAAAAACATGTACCGACCTTCCGCTTGCTGCCGCCAGATTCTCCTCACCTGTCCGAGCCGTAACCTCACATCCGTCGCGCCTGTGCGCCTAAAGAGCCGGACGTCCAAACAGCAGGGTTGAGCACAAGCGAATGACGAGTACGACGACGGCAGCGACTTGCCCATAAAGGGCAACCGGTGGCTGCAGACATTGCGACTGGCTCGCCCTGCGCCCCTTAGCCTGCCCATGGTGTATACCTTAAATCACCACGCTCTCTTCACCAAACGCCGCCCTCCTAACGCGTGCTCTGCTACCGTCGTTCTGGTCAGGACAGCTGCTGCAAGCGTACGAAGACGTCGACAACGAGCATCAGGTGCGCAAGCTGGCTCTGACCACCGAATACCACCTCAGAGTCCGCCCTCCTCTGGCCCTGTTCGCATCCACACGCTCTCGTCAACGGCGCCTGAGGCCCTCTCTGTCCCTCCACACCTCCGGTGCCGATCTCCTGTTGAGACGCCAACGTCCTCTCACTACCCTCCAACTCCACCCTTCGCGCCTCAAGCTACAAGTCGCAAGCTCGTCACCGAGGCTGAAGTCGCCGTATATACGTTCAGCTAGTCCCCCAAAGTCAGACTTGCTCGTACATAGGTAGTGCCGTCTTCGCTACTCTCAATTGTCGCATCGTCGCATCACCCTGAGGCTGCGTTTTCTCGTTTCGTGGAAGCAAGAGGAGGAATCACATACGGAGGAAACCATACAGCCATGACAGTCGCTAAATTCTGTAGATCATATCACCACGAAAAGATCAAGGGTCTCAGAATATTCAGAGTGAAAGAATCGATTGCAAGAGTGTGGTAACAACATTGTCGCAATTGGTGCAGCATCGTCGGGCTCCAGAGGCCGGCTCTTGCGCATTCAAATACTGTACAGACCGTTCAGGAGTCTCGAAGTAGAAGAAGTATACAACACGATCCAGACCCTCCGGCTTGGACCGCACGCAGCGAGCAAGATATCATCGCAAACAGCATATCAGATATAAACGACACGGCGTGTTCGACCCCTCTCCAAAATTAGGCCACCTTCTGTTTCCTGCTTGCTTCTTCGCAAAGCAACAGTCGTCATCGCGCCTAATTCGAATTCTCTTGAAACCCCTCTCATCCGGTCACTTTGGGAATAAAGCTCATCTCTGTTTCCCCGAGGACAGTCTCGTCCACAACGCATTACTCCTTGCAAGCATGACTAACGGAACCACTCCAGTCTCGGTGCCAGACACCCAACTGGGCTTATCGGCCGCGGAGATCAGCATTCTCCGGACTCAATCAAATGTCGCCTTCCAGTCCCCGGGCCAGAGTGGTCGCAGCAATGCCTCGAGCTCCCGCGGAAGGGGTACGTCCAGGACGCCAGCCTCTGTGTCCTCCTCAAGAGCCGCTAGTGCCGCCTCTTCTCACACCCAGACTCCTGGGCGTCTGCTTCTCGACCCCGGCAGCTTGAACGTGCTCACCGCGCATTTCGATCGGCTCATGCAGCGCATTCAAGATCGCGTTGATGAGCTCACGGAGCAGACGGAGAGCAGTGCGCTTGCCGCCAGTGGTGGTGCTGCTCAGACCGTCGCCGAGGCCGACCGCGAGCTGGCCAACTTACGCGAGTGCATGAGGCAGATAGATGAACTCGAAGCCGAGTTTGAGAAGTGCAAGCGCATTCGAGATGTGGTCAAAAGCCTCCGTACACGCGTCGACACGGTTAAGAGCCGTATGAGATGAAGCACCTGCTCCAAGCCCGGCGCATGCTGTTGAATAGCCTGCGAAGGACACGAAATACTTCAACTGGTCACATCACCACGCAAATTCGGTTTCATAATGCGACTCGAAAGCTTTTAGTAGAGCCTGTCTTCTCCATTGACAGACTTGGATCAACAAATGTCTCAAATCGCCTGCCTCTCGGGTCCATGGCACCTGACACAAATGACTGATATGCACGTGCAAAGGGCACGATTTTACGATTAAACGAATCGACGATTGTTCACAATGTCATGATATTGACCCGACGACAGATCCAAAAGTCAACACAAACACAAGTATTGCGAGCGTGACGCGTCGAGAATCTACTTGGCTCTCACGAAACGCCATCAATCTTGTGCTGCGACACTTTTCAAATCTGACGGATCGTAACCGCTCTTTGAGCAGGCACCTCGCCTTTTCGGGCTCGGTTGCTGGCGGAACCGTCGAATCTGGAAATGATGTCTCAGCCAGCGTGGAGATGAGTGCGTGGAGACAGGGGCATACATGCATACCTTTCAAATGGCATCATGAATCTCTGCTCAAGTTCTCGACGGAATCAATCTGTGTGGTAACGCTTTGTCTTCATACTTCCTCCAGTTGCAGATGGTGGCGAGGGCTTTTCACGGAAAATTCCTAATCACCCGCAACTGGTTTTTATCTTCTGATCCCCCCACTTTTTTTCTCTTCAGCAATACCCAATCTACACTTTCAACGCCGCAAGGCCTACACACGACCTTTTTTTTTAATTAACCGGAGGAGATGTCTATGCACACAGAGAAGCCAGATGCACATGCAGGTGCAGATGCAAGTACGGATGAGGCATGAACGAAAGGCACGAGCCGAATGATACCCAACACCGGTTTTGATGGAAAGGGAGGCAGACTGAAAGACGCATGACGAATGGCTTTTGCTTGATGTATGAAGGCATGAGAAATGATGGCGAGAGGTTTTGATGGTCTCTGCCTTTTTGTACTGCTAGCTCCTCCGCTCCACTTTTTTCTTGCTACTCCGTCAAGAGTAAATTTGATTTGATTCCTTCTACTATTACAGGATGGCCATAGCTCTTCGCAAGTAAGAATGATTTCTAAGGTTGGGCAATCGTCATTGCCCATCATCGCTATACTCGTCGATTGCCTTTTATGCCAGCCTACGCCCATACAAGCATTCATAGTGGACAAAACTGAAGATGGCGTTCAGGGTATGTCGGCAACACATTCCGTTCTGATGATACTGTCACGATTCTCAATAGCATACGCCCCTTTAAGTGAGGCAAAAGAGACACTCGCAGGCCTGCTCGGGTTCAGCATACCCCAGCATGACTTCATGTCGTTGCCAGGCAAAGACTTGGTGACCAGTAGATCCCCACATTTGATGTAGACTACCGGCATCGTGAAGCGGACTATACCATGTAGCCATGTAGCTGTTAACCATTCTACCTTGGTTCTGGGTTTTGACTTTTGATCTCTTTCCTGTCCCTGTAGGAGTTACAAGGCTGTCTGGGGTAAGGGCATCTGATAGCGGCAATGGGTCATCTAGCCAGTTTTAGCCTTTCAGAGCCTCTGTGGTGGTGGCGGCAGATATTTCGACTGCTGATCACATATTCGATAGACAAGGTAGACTCGCTTGCCAAGAAGTGATGACAGTAGGCCTGTAAATGCTCCACACCACCAACGCCACCCTGTAGGGTCTCGGCATTGAGCTTCGCCTTTTGAGAGTCGGGCTCTCCGTCCTCAGAAGCCAATGAAAATAGCTAGTATTAGAGTGCTATAGTTGTGACTGCCGCATCAGACACCTGCTGTTCTCAGAATCAATTCACACTCTTAGGGCTTCGGACGTAGAAGACGGCTGATTTGACGGTCAAGAGCGAGGCAGCTAATCGCTATATCCATCTTTGGGACATCAACGCGCGTCGAATTTTCTCCACTGGCCACTTAAGAGCTGTGAGTGAAGATTCAAAGGGACCAAAAGGGACAACTTCTCATGGATCAAGCCAAGAAGCTGACTTGAAAGGGCAGAAGATTTGCGTCGAGCCATGGTCAGGGCCGCGGCTGCCAGCATGACTGCTCCCTTGAGATGCTGGTTCGTTGAGATTCGCATTTTGAGAAATGGGAATTCTTGCTGAAAAATTTGCTCTCTGACTACTTCCCAGTGATTCTCTCTCAGAGCTAATGTCCTCCGGTTTGTGGACTGACTTCATATTCGTGGCTCAAATTGCAGGGTTTGGAAGTTCCGTTTGGTACAAAAACGGACATTCCAAGATCTCGAGTTGCTATACTGAATTTAACTCGTAAATTGTTTTCAAAGATGAATCCCACTAAACTTCACCCGTCTGCAAAATTGATGCGAGATGCTGCCCAACCTAGGTGTCTTCATTCTCATGTCTATAATTCATATATTGATACAATTAAAAAGAAATGTAAGCACAGGTCTAGCAGTAATGATATATACATGTGAAAACGTCCCCATCAATGTATCATTCTTCCCTACAAACATCGCACAATGCAACAAATTTAGTTCTATTTTTTTCTCTCTCTCTCTCTTCTGTTGGCTAGTTGGGGATAGTGGTCTCCCCGAGATCTTGACATGTCAAAGGCAAAGCACACGCAACGACATAGCGAAAGAGGTCATCCTTTTTTACAATATGCGTACCTGATCATCATTCAAAAGCGGATACACCAGGCACGGTTCATCGCCTGTGGTGGCCAGCTGTCAAACCTTATCATTTACTGCAACAGGAATTTTTGGTGTGCATCTGGACGGAGTTCCCGTGAGCCAGACTTTTGCCCACTTCAGGGAAATTCCGAATGGGAATTTGCGAGCTCTACTGCAAATTTTTCTCGCCAATTCAGCCACCAAAAAAGCCAAAGACTATGAGGAGGCCATATCGACCTCTTCCTCCACTGATGTCGTCGAAAGTCCGTCCCCACGCTTTGTTCAAGACAACCCTGGATTTCAGGCGCCGTCAATTGAGCCGGAGCTAAAAGTACCTGGGTGACCAATCTCCAAGAGCTCGGCTTGATTTTCCTCTTTTTTCTTCTTCTTCTCCTGTGGGCCTCAGAGAATGGCATTCACTTGAGCAGGGCTCCTGACTGAGCCTCACAAGCCTGGCCAAGGTTGAAGTTGGTACTAGTCGCTGCGACTCCGGATGCACAGCCCCTCTCCTAGCTTTAGATCGAAGCATACGCAGAACTACTGGCAGCTTGTCGACGACCGGTGTACGGGGATCAAGCCTCGACACGTTGCGCCAGTCACATTGCTGCACCCTTACCAACCCGCCTCGTATTCGTCCCAGAGTCTATTTCCACCAGCGAAGTACCACTCAACTGGGTTGTATCAGGAAATCGATCTACAAAGAAAGAGGAGGGAGGGCCTGGAATGAGAATCTTGACTTTCTTCTTTGTCCTTTTTGGGTTCTTGCAGGACGCAGCAGCAAGCGACGATACTCTATAGAGTTGGGCCGATCTGTATGAGCTGTGCATAGCATCACCAACTCAGTGCCGCCACCGCTGCGGCACAAGCTCGTGTTCTGCTATATCGGGGCTCTCAGCTCAGCTGGACACAACTGTTCAGCCACGGAGACAGTCGGCTTCAACTGCCGCCTGTCCCTTCAAGGTAAGAGGCTCGATGGATATTGACAGAAGCGTCAATGCAAAGAAGACGTGAGGAATGAGCACAGAAGCAGCTGCAGAACGCGTGCCGTTAGTTGTTGGTTGCCATAGTGTTGATTGCAACATGTTTGAAGTGGGGCACATCATCAGATGTTTCTGCGTCAGTTCGTGCAAATCTGGCTATCTGGAACGACTCTCCCTGCTTGGACGTCTTGGCGATGTGTATCGCGACTCAGATGTTCATTAAAACCGCTGGATGTGCAGCGCAGTGTACTCTGCTGACTAATCATAATGGTATGCCCACTGCCCGTGCGACTTCCCGCAGGTATGTGGAGAGGCTCCTAGACTTGCACATTCGCATGCTACTCAATCGTGTGATAGTGCACCAAATCGCGAGACGCGTCTCTCAGCTGGACCAATGCACCATCAATAGGGTCGATATTGGAAGAAAAGGGGTTTGGCATAGGTCGTAAAGCCTGTCGGGATCCCTGCTAGCCTCGAACGTTGGGAGAGAACAGCTTTGGAAAAGCTGGTATCGGCTTCGCGCGTTAGCGCCCTGCGCACAACCTTTTCCACCCCGGCTGCTACATGGACAAGGCAGGGAAGCTGGATACACGCGACGATTGACTACCCGCAAAGCCTGAACGGAGCTAATTCATCAGGGCAAAAAAGGATTGAGAGGTGAGAAAGCAAGACTCGTGTCAATCCGAGACATGAAGGGAATGAAGGACAGCAGAAGCGGACCACCTGACACGTCAGGATCAGGATGTCGCGACCTTTCGAAGCATAAGCTTTTTCCTCACCGCCGCTCCGATTGGCTGCAGCATTCAGGGGGATTTGCGAATGGGATGAGCCGCACATGGACCTGACAGCAAGCCCGTCCGCCTCTTCTTCCGCCGACCTTAATCGCAGAAATGCCATCGGCACGTACCAGTTTCTGAGTCTATGACGATTGGGCTAGTTTCCTCAACCCCTTGGCACCATGCTCTGACACACACGGCACTGGGCTCAAGCGTGCTAGCCCTTGCTAGAGTGACAGAACAAGAGATGGTGATCGGCCGCCAACGGGCTGGTATAGGATTTCGGAACGGCTTGAACAGTCCCTCCTCTTCGATGCCGTGACTGTGGCTACCTACAGCACTGACCGTCAAATCTGCTTGTCAGTCGGAAGAGCTAAACATCAAAATAATTGCCAATAACGCTCAAAGCCATTTGCCGGGAGTGCGACAGCAGCTTGGCGCCATCATCATCATCATACAACGACCTGCCAACTTTGTGCTGCCACAACCGGAAAGCTGGTGCAGCGGGTCCCCGCCTCTACCTGGTCCTTGCTCATTCGATTGAGACCTGACTCGGCGGTATTGCGCATCCGAAAGAGATTGGACAGACGCATGTTGTTCGGACATGCCTAAGCTTGGACTTTCTGGCTTCTCTCTGATCTAAAGATCTCCGAGCGTTGGCCAACAATCGTGTTGGTGAATCCTGTCACCAGAGCACCACCTATCTACTGTCCTTGCCCTTCTTGGCTCAATTCACGAGGTATGGTGTTATAGTGGTAGCTTTACAGGCCAGCGACCTGTTTCTAGAGTCGCTCCTTTCGTCTATCATCCTCTCGAGGCCACATTAGTCGGTGCTGACCTCTGTCCGGCGCAAGCAAATCAAGTGGTCGCCAGCGAAGCTGTTAGCGAGGAGGATATGCTGGCAGGATGGATGTCAAAGCGAGTATGGGCTAGTCGAAAGAGGCAAGCATGATTTTTGATTTGCTGCCAGCACCTTGTCACCTATCCCCACAGTCAGGGTGCCTGGGTTGGAAGCGTTCCACTTGGCCGTCAAGGCGTGAGGAGCGCGCTAGGAACGTTCAGGGATCGATTGTTTATAAGGATCCAAACGATATGGCGAAGCTCGCGTTTTTGCCGGCCGGCGCAACCCTGGTGTGCAATGGATTATACCGGAGAGTTCGAGAGCGACTGGCTCGCACATCATGATCAATTGGACTTGTCAATCAGGGCGACGACTGTGAGCTAGTGGAAATCAAGATTTGATTTGCACAGATCTCTCTGTTTTGTCCAGTTCATTCCATTTTTCGCGAGTGAACAATTAGAAGTGGCAGATGACGCGCGACCCATCAGGCGCGTGAAATGACGGGTAAGAGCCTCTGAAACACTGATGGAGCAGGAGAGGTGCAAGGGTGATCGCCTTAGAAGCAGCACTGTAACAATTTACCCCAGCGAAACCCCCGGGGTGTTGATACTGGGTCGCTGCGGTTATAGTACTACCACCAACCTCGGAGTTAACAAGCAGAATCCTCAGCTACTGGTGGTTGACAGCAGTCTTTCGCATGCAGACTACAAAGATATGGACGATTTGATGAGTGGCAAGCCTGCCTCGGGAGGCACATGGCTCTTGAGCTGTTGAGAAATGTCTGAGGGCAGATGTATAGTGTCGGAGATGCACGGATTTCTAACATCACGGTACCTCAGACGCTCCAAGCAGCAGCTAAGCTAGCTGTCCAACTGCTCGCCGACTCGCGCCAAACTCTTCGAGATGCAGCACCGCCACATGGGCTTGAGGCAGCTGACAGAGGCGGGATAGATCAATCAACTACCTAGGCTGCTGATACCATCTGCCCGTAGGCGTTCACAAGAAGTCAGCAGCAGCGTCAGAGGTGGCGAGAAAGCGAATGGCAGCAAGGTCGAGCAAGTGCGTGCTCGTGTTGCTGCTCAGGTAGCAGTTCCCCGGCAGCGCGTGCACAGCCGCACAGAGAGCGATCGGATCGAGTTTGCCAAGCGGGAGCATCACGAAGCATTACCGTTTTAGTAGACGTGGCGACGCGGTCCCCATGCCATCCGCCAATGGTAGTTCGACCGCAGTGAAGAGTAGCGACCGCACCCAACTTTAGCTGGACCCACGGGCATGGGGAGCGAGAGAGCGAGAGGGCAAAGAGGGAGGGGTAGGCAAATGGCGATAGCACGTTTTCCCCTTTTTGTGCTCCTTGTTCATGGCTGTCAGAGACAGAATCTCAGTCTGCTACTGACAGTACCACCTGACTGCCAGTGCTCACAGCAGCAGGTTGACACGGCGTCATCGATAGCGGGCTAGCCGTGTCTGCGTAGGGCGTGCGTCCGTTGGATTTGGCGCCAAGGGCCGTCCAACCCGCCAGCTCCGGCAAGGGCCAAAACCCCCCCCGGTACAGCCAGCCAGATCAGCTTCAATCCAGCTAAAAGACCTGCCGATTTAGCAGCTCCAGGCCAAAATAAGTGACAAGCCGTTAGCACCTACATCACCCAAATCTGCCGTACCTTCCCCCGGGGAGTCATTGAGTTACAAGTAATTCACTACCAATTGCAGGGCGCTGAGCTCATCTGCAAGCCTACCTAGGTACCAAATTCGTACCTGTGACGATCCTGCCAAAGCCCGGAGCTGGAAGTAGACAATATTCGAAAAGAATACCAGGCAAGTAAGCTAGCGGAAGAAAGGCATATGCAATCAATCAGAATGGACTCTGCTTCATCTCAATGCGAACATAACCACCAGATGCCTCTCGTTTCTATCAAATCGAAACTCCTCAACCTCAGAAGCAAAGTTACTAGAAGCTGTGTAGAGACTGAGACGCTGGTTGACCGCTCAGTACACCGATGGAGCACCATCCATCGACGCATTCCTTCTTGTGTTAGACGGCTGCTAATAGTAATCGCATTCACACTTCTGAGGTAAGCTTTTTGCGATGCCAGCTTACGAGCTGCAGAGTCAGGTACCGTCGATTAGCTTCAGGCCGAACCCTGGAGATCCGCCAGTCTTCTATCCGACCCCTACATTGCGGCAAGAAGCTCAGAACGACCCAGTTTACTCTCGAGCGTTTCTCACCCCTCAGATATCCGCGCATACGAAAATCTCTTGCTGAAGCTTTCACGCGTCTACAGATATTCTGGGCAGTGATATCACACAAGAGTAGCTCCTGAAGAGCAATGAAAGGGGGCTTGCATTATGGACTCGTCAAAGTAGAGGAGTATGGATTGTGGCGCGCAGCTCATGAATCAGCATAACTGCCACTAAGGTATGAGCACTTCAGGTACAAGGGAAGGTTTATCATTCGAAAAGGGACGATCCGAAGCCACAGGCGGCGAGAACAGCCACATTGGTCGCTTTGCCGCAACAGAAGAGGGCCAGAAGGCTTGCCAGCATTATTCATGAAGTGTGCTGATACTCTTCGAACCACATCCGTCCTTCTCGCTCTTTTTCCACCTTTAAGGTTGCGCGTTTTCCTGGGAGAGCTGCGTCACGGCGTCAGTGCTCCTCATCGAACTAGAGCCGAGAAAGGAGCTGGCCCTCCCCCTCTCCAGCCTAACTTCCATGCTCTACCGCTGGCTGCCACGTCTATATGGTGTCCAAAGCCCGGGTGTAGCAAGGTGCATGGGGGGGGGGGAGCCACTGCCGCGTTACTGGCTGATGCCACCACCGACACCACACGCGTCTCCGCCGAAGCCTGCCCGTGCTCCCGCCAGATCAATAATGTCCGAACACCAAGGCGGCCATAAGCTGCATCTTTCTAATAGAATTTTGCGATGACTGCCAGAAGACTCCTTCTGTGTCTTGTTCTCCCCGGCTTTGCTGTAGTCCCACAACCTGCAGCGCCAATGTCGCGGCAGCTCCGCGTCTGACGCACCAACGCAGCTACTGCAGGCCGTGGTCTAGCTCTATTTGCCCTCGTCACCACTGCTTTTTACATTCTCTATTCTGCAAGCCGTCATATTTACTCGCTTCCATTCTGCAAGGAAATTTTGAACATGACCCATCATTGCTTTGAAATCCTATTGTTGCCAGCACAGCACGCGTGACATCAAAAATAGTGAAAGAAAAAAAATTAAGGAAATAGAGATCGGTAGCTTACCTTGCTGATGATTCGCCCAACGAAATTGACTGTACATTACGTATCTTGGAGGAGGCAGCTCCCAAGAAGCCGTTCCTCGTAAGTCCTGCCTAGTAGCACGTCTTCAGCCACCTGGTGCGAAAGCTTCTTTGCTCGCTTGTTGGTTCGCGACGGATAGCGGGAGGGCTGATATGCTTCAACTGATTACCGTATTGCCTTGCCTACTGGTAACTTCCTACCTGCTATTCTAGTTTTGCATTTCTACGCCGCCTGCAGTGTGTTGGAGCAGTTAATAAGCAAGCAGGGGCAGGAAAAAAGATCACTCTTCAGCTTCTCAAGGCACAGGTACTCACCTACAGCAGCTTTGAGCCACGCGCGAACAGGAGCACGCCTTCCTCTCCACATCAGGGCTGCCACCCAACACAAGGCACGGCACTACACGTACGGAGGTGCAGTGCGGGTGCAGACACGGAGTAGTAGGTAGCAAGTATAGCAGGCATCCACCAAAAACCCACCCACCACCAGCAGCAGGACTACCACCACCTCCACTATCGACCGGCCCTCTCTCTCACCACACACCCTCC